>PVLA01005536.1:0-143932 GCA_004027455.1 Hydrochoerus hydrochaeris
TTAAGTTTTAACTTTGATGAACTACTAAAGAAAACTTCAATTGATACAATACCTTACAGAAACAATTTTCAGATGAAGTTTTATTTTTAAGACTTAAAATAAAGTATAAAGTATTTATGTAAAATATTCACTAGTCAAATATTATTTTTAAATTAAATAATCAAGTTATCATTGATGACACAAAGATCACAAATTTCTCTGCATCTACTTTAAGTATTTTATTTATTTTAAATAGAATCTGCATAATTAGCTTATGTTCTGGAAAGTTCCTTGTATTAGTTTATTTAAAATGAAGGATTAAACTGGAAGAGTGATAATGATATCATTGATGAGCTAATATTACATTTATGAAAACAATATAGGTAAAGATAACTATTAAGTTATGATATTTGAAAGTAACAAAATTTTATTAACACAATTTTTTCTTTCTTTTGGTTCACCCTATGTTGTGGTCATGGGTTGTGAGGAGAATAATTAGAATCAGGACACAGAATTTATAATATTATTTTATGATGGTCATCTAGAGTTAACACAACAAAGTGCAAGAAATCTGTCCACAACACTAAAGACCCAGAATATTCAGCCAAGGGCCTGGATCCCACAGCAATGTCCTGCATGAGTCCAGATGAAGACCCAGAGCTCATGACAACACCTCCCACGAGTCTACCTGGAGGTCTATAGCCCACAAGAAGGACTCACGCCAGTCTCTTTCACAATCCTATGCTGGGAAGGCCCAAAGGTCAGTGGTGGAAACTAGAAAGTCTGTGCCAGTGGGGTGAAGGAGCTGTGCTGGTAGGTTCAGGGTTCTACACTGGAGCTGAGAAGTCAATCTTAAAATAAGGACCAGGGCTGCCCTGAAAAGCACCACAGCCATCCTCAGTGACATGGAGTTTCCAAGCTCCTCTGATGATAAGCAAAGTCGAGTACCTGCCAAGAAGCCAGTATGACGAGTTTCTCCTAGAGATTAAACGGCACACAGCTTCCCCTCTGGAGCCAGGAAGCGATGCTTGATGTAAGGACCAGAGCTTCCTCCAAGTGAACCACAGCCACTCTCACCAACAAGGTCCTAAGCTTCTCCAATGACAGTGGTCAAACTCACACTGGGGAGGCCAGTCATGACAAGCCCCCCAGGAGAACCAATGGATCAAACAGCATCACTTAGAGAGACCCACAACACCTACTTGTCTTCTCCATATCTCTATTTATGCTGCCAACTTTCCTCAGGTGGAACATCTACGCTCAGCACCCTGCTGATTTAATTCAGCTGGTGTTAGGCTGACCACTAGTTTTTAATCCGTAACATTCTACTATTTATGTTGAAAGTAAAATATTGATGATAACCTGTGGAATGTTCTAACGACACATTATGTAATTTGTATTTTTTCAGCCTTTTTTTTTTTTTTTCAATTTTTAGGGGCAAGGAGGGAATGTCTCCTATCTTCATCCGATCCCTTTACTTTCTCTCCTTCATGAATTACAATTGAATTCTAGAAAAATCCTTGATGACTTCACGGAACTAACCTTTCACTGTTTATTAGTTCCATTTAGAATAAATTTACTTTCAGGTTCAGAATGCTAAACACACTGGCAGACTATCAAGCCACCTTGCTGAGCCAGTAGTTCAGAATTTTATATGATCTCTTATTCACTGGCATTCTCCATGAATCATCACCTCTTTAGTTGAATATTCCCATGAAAATATTTCCTTGATATTCTATTATGCACTCCATAATAGTATTTGGACATTTTTGGTTTTAAAAAAATCTAGTATTTTCTAAAGCCATAATAAGATGATCCGCTCACTGATAAGCAGATTTTGTCTTCCCTGTAGTATGATTGTTTATATCTTGGTGCCCACCGCGAACTTCCTGCACTCATCCAAGGGGCTTTTGGAAGGTGGCTGGGTTATGAGGTGTTAGAACTGTCATTCTCTTAGCGGGTCGGATGTGACAGGAAGAGGCCGCTCACTGGGACTGTGGCCTGGAGGGAGCTCGTCTTCCTCCCTGCTCTTCTCTTCACTCTCTGCTTCTCCCTGCCTCGCTGTGAGGAGCTTTCCTCCATCAGACCCCTTCACTGCGTTGCTTCCTCTTTGGAGCCAAGTGTGGCTCCAAAACAGACTTCTGCTCCTTCAGTCAACCAGCGTGGGCACTGTCTCAGCAGGGAAAGTGACTAGAACGTGCAGTTCATATTTAAACTTCAGCCCTGAAATAAATTATTAAAAGACTATATTTTTCTTCTCTTTTTCAGGTGAGATAATCAAGTTTTAGAGAAGCTGGCTGGCAGCAATTTGTGCCTTTAAGGTAGAGAGAGAATAAACCTGTGTCTTTACAGCCTCTCCCTTCCTCGTTTATTCAACGTACTGCATGTTGCCTCTGCTGTGCTTCTGTATTCATGCAAAATACGTGAATATCAATGTATTTTCTTGCATAGCATAATTAACAGACACTGAGAAAGAACTGACACTGGTACGAGGGACAAAAATTTGCTCAGAAATAACCAGAAAAATTACATTACAAGTTTGGAGGTTTTAAAGAGAAAAAGCTTTATTAATGCATAACATTAAAGCTGGGATCTAAAAATGAATAGGTTCTTATTTCACAGAACACATTTATGCAAGACAGGAGGCACCAGACAGTGTCCAATTAATGCCATTTTTGTATTGAATCAATATATTTCAAAAGCTGCACAAAGAATATTTTCCTGGCACCTAGAAAAACTGGAAAGGCTAAAGTCTTTCATTCTCCTCTCTTCAAATAATTGTATTGCATAGATTTATATTCACATAGAAGGAATCAAATGTATTGGTGTAAGTCTTGATATAAAATAAACATAGTCTTTCAAGTGAAAACAGTCTGTAAGGTAAAAAAATAACCATGTGTTCCATAAGTTACAACAAGTTTGACTGCATAACTTTATTTATTTATTTATTGGTATTGGATCAAACTCACAACCTCACACTTGCCGGGCAGGCACTTGTGCTGCCCCAGGCCTTCTACTGCATAACTTTAATAGCACTTGAAAGAAAACACAATATAAAAATTCAAGAGAAATGTAGACACATACTAGCAACATAGATGATGAACAGTTGGTACATAATCAGTTTGTGTATGGAAATAGAGAAACCCCTGACACCCAGTGGAAAAGCTGGTAAATTAATAAATAGGCAATTTGTAGAATGGTTTAGCCTCAATGTAAATAAATAAAACAAAGCACAGAGAAATACTGTATGACCTGAAAAGTGCAATTATTTTCAAAAAATAAAAGAGGAAAAATAAAAATTGCAACCCTTCAGTGGAATTCTTTCATATTTCTGCTACATGAAATCATGCTCAATTCTGGTGATGATTTTGCCCATATCAGGAAGCAAAAGGGTCTTCACTGGAAGCATGTGGAGTCTGTTGGAATCCTGGAGATAGATATTGTCATGGTTTATGTCATGGCCCCCAGGCCTCATGCATTTGCATTGTGCATTTGTGATTGGTTCATTGTCTAGTGTTTGGATTGATAGTATCAGTGCTACACCCACCTAGGGGTGGAGCCAGCATACAATGTAATGGCTGGAAGAAGATGTGTCTCTCTTGCTGGCACCATGAGCTGCGGCCCTGCCATGCCACCCTGCCTTGGAGCTAACTGAGTATGGACTTAAACCTCCAAAAACTGTAAGAAATAAATGTTTACTTTTCCAACTTGGAGCATCAGGTATTTTGTCTCAGTGATGAGTAAAAAGTAACTAAAATAGATATCTCAAGCTGATGGTCAACACTGAAATGGTCCAGTTTAATGAACCTGCAACCAGATCACATACTGATCATGCAGGAGAATGATGTCGTGATGAGGAGGCAGTGTGGGTCTTTGTTACTGGCGTATTCAACAGTGCCTTCAGTCACACCAGCCTTGGTGAGCAGGAGTTCATGCTGCTAAGTTATGCATGACCGGTCACCATAGTCACTTTGTTCACAAGCCCAGGGACAATGACAGAGGTGTCTGATGAAAAAGTTTCACTGCTATCCACATACTTGGTCACACTATCCTCTTGATTATTAAAGTCATTTTCTTCTGTGGCCACTTTCTTATGAGCATTTATACAGGATAATAAAAAGGTCTATCCACATACCTCTTCCTCAAATATCTCTGCTACCAATTTTCCAGTCAGGTGCTTCCCAACTCTCAAACTGTCCATTGTGATCATTACATCAGTATACAGCATATAGTTCAAGAATCAGTAAACAGTTTTATATGTGGCCATTTTATCTTCCAGGAAAATGTGAGACTAGGTGCTCTACTTGAAGTTCTGTGCACTGTGAAGATTTCACTACTGTCCTTCAGGGATGTCCTGAAAAGGGTTCTCAGTGCTGCAGTTGTTAACTTTCATGAGATGCTTGCACAGTGTGAAGAGCCATCTGTAAACCAGCTCCTAACCTTCTCTTCCTCTGATGGCTGATTTTATGGCATACACTGTGAGGCATGGTGCATGCTGCAAGACCCAAAGCAATGTAGCAGGAATAACAATTGTGCACTTTGGTAACTTCTTCATGTAACTTACTTGTGTCTTGTGGATCTACTTAACTTTGATTATGTAAGCACCGCTTTTACTTAATGATGCACATCCATAAAGTCATCCATAATAAAGTCATAATAAATGACTTGGTGCATCAGAAAATACCCACCTCATGATGGGTCCTCTGGTCATGTGGAAGCCTCATACCTTATGATCAAATGTTCAGTTGCTACTAAGGCAAAGTAGCAGAACAAGAGGTTCTTTTTAAAAGGGAGAACAGTTATCTGCAGATGACAGCAGAGCCTTGCTCCAAAATCCTTAAGGTGTCCACTCTGATTAACCTATTGGGGCCTAGGAACTCCAGAAGTACCCCTATCTGTAACTGAAACCTCAGATACCGTTTGTACTACAGGATCATGTGACTCCAGTGACACAGTGGCATGCACACCACACTGGACCTGTTGCAGAACCTTCAATTGTTCTAGGCCATTGTACAGTTGATACATTGTGTCAGTCTGAGAAGTTTAGAAGTTTTAACTAAGAGAAGCAGCAGGGAGCCAGGATCCTTACTTTGTAAATATCCTCATCCTGTGCAAGAGGAGGCACAGAGATTTTGCTACATTTGTTCTGGGTGTGTGTGCGGCTAGGGTGGCCTGGATACAGTATAAGGAGAAAAAGAGGCTTGTACCTCCTTCCTTTTGCTCTGCTTGCTTTTGCTGGATGCTGTCTTGAAGCGTTGCCCCGTACCATGCCACCGGTCTTGGAGGCAGCTGGTTATTGACTGAAATCTCCACAGTGAGCTAAATAAACCTTCCTTTTTTCATTTTGGGTGTCCAGGGGTTTTGTACCAGCAATGAGAGGAAAGTAACCAAGACAGTCATTTTCTTGAATTACTCAGAAAATGGATCAGAGTGGCGTACCTAAGTGAGGGATGTGTTACCTCCAAAATTCAAATATACCCACTAGGTACTTCAGCTTTTTTTTTTCTTGTTGTAGGAGGAACCAAATGCAACAACTCATCTTTCACCTTAGAAGGGATATCTTTGCATGTACAACCCAAGAGGACTACAAGAAATTTCACTGATGTAGAGGGCCCTTGAATTGTAATTGGATTTACTTCCCGTCTTCTGGCATGCAAATGCCTTACTAACAAGTCTGAGTAGTTCTTCCCCACCCTGCTCACATGATCCAATCAATGTCAGTGCAGTGGACCAGTGTGATATCTTGTGAAAGAGAAAAATGACTAAAATCCCTGCAAACTAAGTTGTGACACAGGGCTGAAGAGTTAATCTAACCCTGGGGTAGGACAGTGAAAGTATAGTTATGGCCTTGGCAGGTGAAAGCAAGTTGTTTTTGGTGGCTCTTATGGAAAAAAATGGAGAAGAAGACATCTGACAAATCAATCGTTGTGTAACAACTATGAGAATATATTTTAATTTGCTCAAGCAAGGAATCACATTTGGAGCAGTAACCGCAATTGGAACCATCACTTGAGTGTCTTTATGGTAATTCATCATCATTTTCACAGATCTCTCTGTCTTAGACATAGGGTAGATAGAACAATTAAATAATGTGTTGGGGACCATCCCCTGGAGTATTCCAGTCGTTAGTAGTGGCACTAATCTTTGCAACCTCTGCAAGGAAGTGGTAGGTTTACTATTTTCTAAAGTAAACCTAAATCTCGTAGCTTTTGGTCTTTCCATTTGAACTTTTCAGCCAAAGTGTTCCCCACACTGCAGGTTAGGGAACCAGGATCAGGATTCTGCCAAGTTCTGAGTATAGTTATACCAATTATGCAATCTGGAATTAGGGAAATACCTACAGAATGTATTTTAGGATCTGTTGGATCCATTGTAAATTGAGTCTTTACTAAAACTCCATTGACTACCTGATCTCCACAGAACGCTACTTTTACTCGAGGGCCACAGTGGTATTTTGAATCCCTTGGAATCAGTGACAGTTCAGAGTGGATTTCCAGTTTCTCCAAAGCACAGTTACCCTGGAAAAGACTCTTAAGTCCTTTAGCTGAAAGATGGGAAAAAGATTGGAGATACAAATTTTTGGTAGTGCATCAAGGTCATTTCTTATAGTGACCTAACTCTCCCTTTATACAAAGAATTTTGGTTCTGTAAATTGGCCCAAATATGGAAACTGTTTGAGTGACTGTGATTCTGTGTTACCATGAATTGTGGTAGATTTCCATTCATCTGTCCTTACACTTTTCTGATTGCATAAGTCTAGAATAAATAGAGAACTCAGCATGATGCAGGTATATGTTCCTGTCATCAATATCCCATATCCTTAATATTAATTCCCATACTATTTCCTCAGACCTCTAATTACAAGTTAGAAAGAAAACACAAGGTAACCTTTGTGAGTATACCAGAACTTCTCTTGTGTCACACTGTGAATCTCATCTTTAGGAGGCTTCTAAGATTTGAGCCCATTTATAGGTATAGAAGCAAAAGCGGATGTGAGGGTGGATCCTGGGAAATGCCACTATTATTATGTTTGATGACTTCATCAGGCAACTGAAGATTCATTTTCTCAGGGATGGGAGGAGAAAACTGATACCACAGGCGATGGGACTGAGGATGTCTACAGCATTGAGGGTGGGAAAATTGTACTGGATGAAGGATCTCATTGGGTTTTAGGAGTTTAATTTCCTCAGCCTCACTAGGATCCTCCCAAGCATTTCCATATCAATTAATGGATCCCATTCTTTTCCAATCAGTGCTCTCATTTTCAGCTCTGAAAATAGACTTTAAACTTATACTGTATTTCAGCTAACTGAACTGCGAAGCCTTGTGTTTGAGTTGCTGTGACATCAGTACTGCATCTAAAGGAGAAAAAAGTCTTTCAGGATCTGCTTCCACTTCGATTCTTTGTTAGACAGAGATTTGAAACTTTGAGTTCCTCATTTTCCTTTCTTAATGTGTTTCACACTCAAAATGCTTTAGCTCTTTCATGTATGCCTGGAGCTCGTGATTTTCCTTACTAGTTTGTCCAGAGATGTTAAGAGCAACTAGCCAGCATTACTATATTTTTCTACTCTGCCAAAAAATTCAAAAATAATGTATATTAAGTCACTGAATTCCTTGACACTCACCGTGATGAGTTAGGATAACCAAAGGGACCTGTAGTAGAGATTACTTTAACAGCTCATACCACGGACTATCAGTACTGTGGACATTGTCAGAAAGAGAATTTTTGGCAATTTTAGATTTCATTAAATCAGGAAGCCAAATTAAGGAATCACTAAATCCATTAAAGAAATTATCTTTAAAAATATCTGTTTTTGTAGAGTTCTACCTGGTACCAAATTCTGCAGTCTGTATCAGAATTCACTGAGGGTGGGAAAATCTCTTCCACTGGATGAATAATCTCAGGACCTTTTAAGAGATTATTTTCTCAGTCTCATCAGGATTCTCCCAAACATTTCCATCTCAATTAATGGATCCCATTCTTTTCCAATCAGTGTTCTCATTTTCATTTCCAATATCCTTTAAAGCTGGGCATTAAATTAACATTGTATTTCAGCTAACTGAACTGTGAAGCTTTGTGTTTGAGTTTCTATACATCTGTGTTACAATTCACAAAAAGAAATATATATAGTGAACATATACATATGACTATGAAATATATAGGAACATACATAAAAATATGTTAAGTATGTTTATAAAAGAAATATAAAAGAAATAGATGTGAAATATATGCAATATATGTGTATATATATATATATATATATATATATATATATATAGTATGTATGACTTGCAAGGTAGCCTTGTAATGGCCACTTGCAGAGTCAGGGGTGGAAGAATGCAAAAGGTTCATCTGCTTACTGAGAACTGAAAGATACAGTCGAATTCAAAACTTGAATCTCACTACAAAGTCCTGTGTGGGTCATACTAGTAAGCCACAGAGTTTGATTGGAAAGCTGTGGAGTGTGCACTGGAAAGCTGAGATTTCTCCACTGGAAGCACGGTGGTGGGCATCCCAGGCAGAGATTAGGTCCTATGAAGAAGCAGATATTGCAGACTTGCTTTTTCAGTCCTGTTTTCTTCCACCCATAGTGCAAGCTTGTTTGTTGGTGCTACACTTTTCCAGGGTAAATTTTCCTTCTAAAGTAAGTTAGTCAACCAGACCACCAAGAATTGTGTTAAACTAATTTCCTTTAAGGAAAATATCTTGCATTTGTTCAGGTCACATGAGTTTTTCTCACCAAATCCTAACATTCAAATGCTCACAACATTTATCCTTCTTAGTACCTCTGTACATCACTCTTTCTCCTGCAAATTACTGCAGTAATATTATAACAGACTTCCTTTTTGTGCAGTTTACCCTATGAATTGTATTTCTATACTCCTATTGTAAAATTAGATACATTTTCTTATCAAGGTTAAACCCTTCTGTGAATTCTAGTCACTAACAAATGAATTTAAAAAAAAAATCATAGTTAATACTTCTATGTAATTCAGATCAAAATGACCCTACAATTATTTTCCTTCAGAGGCAGGGTTTTAAGAAGGTGATTAGATTATGAGGTAGGTACAAGTGAATATGCTGCTGGAGATTGGGCCTGTTTGGAAAAGTCAGTTCACTTGGGAGAGTAGGTGACCTTGAAAAACATAAACCACTTCCTGGCTTCTTGCTTCATTCTCTGCTTCCTAACCATTAGCATTTCTCCATGGCAGAAATGCTACCAGGTCAGTCCTGCATTTGAACTGCTAATCATATATGAAAAGTTTTGAAGTTGTGAGGCAAGATAAAACCTCTTCTTCCTTAAATTTTGGATGTCAGATATTTTGTCCTAGTAATGAGGAAAGTGACTAAAACAGATTTTGGCATCAGAAAAGGGGTTGTTAGCATACCTATATGTGGTGGTTTAGATACTCTCTAAAGGGATTTGGGGGAAGAGCTTAGAAAAGTTTGGAGGTATTGGTTAGAAAAGCCCCAGAATGCTTGCTATAAATGGAGTTTGCTGAGAGATTTTGCTCAGAACTGTGAAGACTAGAACACTAATGGAATTGCAGATGGCAAAGGCCAGACTTAGGGAGGTTCTGTTGTGAACAATTCTGTTGGCAGATAAACTCAAAGTCATGTGTGTTATGCTCTGGCAGCAAATTTGTCTATTTTTTATCCATACCTTGAGACATTCCAGGCTAAAAAAATTAAAGGCAACAGACAAGCACAGTGAAGCAAATTTCTAGGCAGCCTAAAATTCACACTGTGACATGGACAGTTCTGGCTAATTTTAGCTAGGTTTACCGTGAAAAGTAAGAGCACAAAGCCCATTGGAAATGTTCTCAGGTTTGCCAGAAAATAAACTCCTGTAAAACTCTAGCAAAGAAGACCATGGCTGTTAAAATGGCTAGTGTTTAAAGAAGTCTGGGCTTCACACTAGGTGAATAGGAAAGCTATCTCAAGAAACAGTAAGATTGCAATCTTGACAGGATCAAGGATGTGAAAGGATAAAGGTAAACTTATTTGGAATACTTTTCTTTCAAAGCAGAGTCCCAGGGAGCCATGTTCAAAGGGGACACCTAGGAATTTGTTCCCTGAGATTCAGGTCACAATGCTTAGCCATCTAGGCGCTTATGTACATCTGCAGTCATGTGAGGTGCCAGGCTATAGCGAGAGTTGGAAGTAACCCTTGGCACCATTCATGGTGCTGCTTGTATCAGGCATGCAGAATGTAAGAGTTGAGAGTGTATGGAGGCTTCTGCCCAGCTTTCAGAGAAATTCCTGGAAGCCAGGCAATGTGCAACTGAGAATGCAGTGTATGAAGCACTGAGAAAGAGCCCAGAAGTGTAGCTGAGTCACTC
Organism: Hydrochoerus hydrochaeris; assembly: GCA_004027455.1. Lineage (NCBI taxonomy): Eukaryota > Metazoa > Chordata > Mammalia > Rodentia > Hydrochaeridae > Hydrochoerus > Hydrochoerus hydrochaeris. The sequence continues at coordinate 10,327 of PVLA01005536.1, forward strand.
AGAGTTAGGAGAAATCAGGAACAGAAGCATCTCCTGAGGAAAGTGAGAAAAGACATCCTAAGAGACAGCCATGAAGTCTGTAACCATTAATGGCCCTGAGCTGGGGCCACCCAAGCCCGTGGAGCTCACTTCTTGCCTCAGCATTTCCCAGGTATTGGGCATTGAGCTATAGGATTTAACGTGTTTCCTGTTGGGCTTTGATTTTGCTTTTGTTCCATTTATTTATCCCCCTACTTTGGAAATGGAATGTTTATCCGGTGTCATTGTATGACAGAAGTGTTTAACTTTCTTTTCATTTTTTTTTTTTTTAACAAGACCTCAGAGTTACGAGTTTCTCTTGGATTTCACAGGAGATTTTAGACCTAAACTTTCCAGCAGTACTGAAACTTTTGAAAGTTTTACCACCTCTTAGAAATTGACTAAATGCATTTTGCACAAAGAGTTGTACATTAGTATTTTGGGCCATTCCCTAGGTGTACTCTTTGAAGGAATAATATAACTTAGACCAGGAATAGCTCCCAAAATCTCTCAGATGTTCAGAGACAGGGCTTTTTTAAAGTGATTGGATTATCGGGGAATTACAACTGAGTGTGTTATTAAGATGGGGGTCCCGATCAAAACAGGAAGTCACTAGGGGTATTTCCCTTCCCAGATCCACCCTTTGCTTTCTGCTTCCTGCCATGATATAAACAGACTTCCTCTCAGCAGGCCTTCCATGCTGCCATTTCTGCATTTGAATCTGCCAATCATGGATTGAAACCTCTGAAATAATGAACCAAAATTAACTCGTTATCTTTAAGTGGTGAGTGTCAGGTATTATATCTTAAGGTGACTAAGACTACTGTCTTGGTTACTTTTCTCTCATTGCTGAGACAAAACCAAAAATGAAGGAAGGAATGGTTTATTTAGCTCACTGTTTGTGGAGGTTTCAGTCCATCATCAGCTGGCTCCAAGGCAGCATGGCATGGCACTGGGACAATTCAAGACAGTAGCCAGAGCAAAATGGGGTAAATGAGTCTCTTCTCTTCTCTTAAATTGTACACAGGCCACCCCGCCCCAGCTTTTGTAGCACTCACAAAAGCTCTGTGCCCTCTTATAACACAGGATAAGGATATTTACAAAGTAAGGATCTTGGCTCCCTCCTAAGTCTCTCAGTTAAAACTTACAAACTTCTCAAGTTGACACACTGTATCAACCACAACACCTACACTTACTGCTGCCTTTCCAAGCTCTTCTTTGGTTATCTCTGGCTGATCTGTGCTTTGAATATCCTGCTGCTGACACTTCCTGTGCAGTCCAGACACAGCTGTATTCAGGACAATTGCACCTGCTACTGTAATGTTCCTCTGAAATGTCAAATCTGAAAGAAAATATAAAACTCACTATTTTTATTTATATTTTTCTCATTCTTATAAAATACCATTAACACAAAATCTACACTTTAAAAATGAATAATTCAATGATTTTAAGTACATTTATAAAGTTTTACAAGTATCATCACTATTTAATTCTGGAAATTTTCATTACTCCAAAAAATAAAATGTCATTCCTATTAACAATCATTTCTTATTTCTTTCTCTATCTGTTGCTGTTCCTAACACTCATCAATCTACTTAGCATATCTGTGAATTAATAGATTGAGAGCATTTCATAAACATGGAATAATATGTGAACACTTGTGTCCAGTTTTGTTTACCTGGTATAGTGTCCACAACATGATTCCAAAGGGTTGCGTTTCTTTTTATGGCTGGATAATATTCCATGTGTGAATTCACCACATTTTGTTTTTCTAGTCAAAACTATAATTGTTTTCATTTTTTTGCAAAACTACTGCTATGAGCACTCAGATACAAGAAGTTATGTATTATTTTTTAATTATCTTTAGAATATACACAAGAGAGAGATTTTGAGTCATGATTACTCTACTTTTGACATCTGAGAAACTGTTAAACTACTTTGTAGGACAGATGAGTCATTTTCCATGTCCTCAGTAATATATAAGTCACATACAGAGAACTGTTGCAACTCAGTGATAAAGCAATCTAATTTAAAAAAAGAAATTGAATAGACATTTCTCCTAAGAAAACATACAAATACAATAGTAAATAACAATATCAAAATATACTAATCACCATTAGCAATTAGGCAAGCATATATGAAACCACAATAAGATATCACTTTATACTTACTAAAATTGTTATAAGCAAGAAAAGATGAAAAACAAAAATTTTTATAATCTTTCACGAATATATGGGGAAATTTGAAACTTTATTTTTACCTTCCAGGAATTGAACCCAGGCCTTTCCACTGAGTTGCACTTCCCATTGCTTTTTTTTTTTTTTTGTATTTTGTGATAATATCTTGGTAAGTTTTTAACTTGCCCAGGCTAAGGTTGCACTTGAGATCCTCATGTCTCAGCCTCCCAGAATGCTGAGATTAAAGATATGTAGCACCACATTTAGATGAAACCTCTCTTTTAAAAAGGTCTCTACTCAAATTTTTCCATTTCAACAAGATTTTTCTACTCATTTTACAAAAAATTTTCTAGTCCTTTTCCATCAATTTCAAAATTTACCATCTGTATTTGATATATTTACCTTTTTTCTGCTTAGTACTTACAATATCTGTGTAACACAGTGTTCCCCAGAACTAATGAAACATACAGTAGTGGTAGAGAAGGAACAAAAGATATAGAGAGGGACAAAAACCGAGAGGGAAGTAAAAGGAGGCAAAGAGAGAAAAAGGAAACGTAGGTGAAGCAGGAGCGGACAAGAAAAGGCAATAACTCCTTATTGCAAGGCTGGTAATTCTGAAATGTCAGTGTTATGGTTTATGTTTGGATGCCCCCCCAAGCCTCGTTCAGTCATGGAAGTGGCTGAATCTAGCATTTGCGATTGGTCTGCTGTCTAGTACAGGCATTGTGGGTGTGAGTACTGTTCCCACCCAGGGGTGGGTAGCAGGCATACAATGTAAGGGAATGAAGGAGACATGCTTTGCCCTTTTTGCCCTTTTCTGTCTCGGTGCTTATGGCTGCTGTGAACAGCTGCCCCTCAGCCATGCCAGCTGGGTGTGGACTAAAACCTCCCAAAACTGTATGCTAAATAAACCTTTCCTTCTTTCATTTTGGAAATTAGGTATTTTGTCTCAACAATGAGAGAAAAATAACCGAGACAATCAGCAACACTGACCAAACAATTGTACTTCATAGCCACCTATTCACAAAAGCATGTAAAATTAGCCATGATAGCATTGTATATGTTTTACTTTGTTGCAGAACCCCTGTCTATAATACAATGAAAACAATGTAAAAAGGGCAGTTTCTTAAAATTATTTAATTTGAGTCCCCAGAGCCCATAGTGTTACTTGGCAAATAGTACCTAGTATATATTAGTAATAGATGAATGAAATATTATAAAAGAAAATTAAATAGTATTTTTACTGATTTAATAGTTTAATATATTTAACATCAAGAAAGGAGTAAAATGACTGATTGCTTCCAACTTAAAGGGCATATAGAATGAAATATTTCTCAGAATCAGTCTGAACAAAGAATCCTACATTTATAGACTCAAATCTTAAACATGAAGATGCTGTTTATAATCATTTTTAACTAAAAATACACATATTAATATATAACAATGCTTTAATTTTTATAGCATGTCACTATGTTTGCAAAGTGAAAATAAAGCAATTTTAGATAAATTAAGGTGAGTTTTCACATTTAGAAAATTATGTACTTTTCCAATCACTCCTACAGAGCATCATTATTTCCTTTGAAAAGTAGTTGATTGTATAACTATCTAATGTTACTCTCACTGTTTCTCATGTGATAAAGTGAACAAATTATGTGAACTTCTGAGGATGTTTTATTATTGGTACCTAGTCAAGTTTAAATCTACTAAATACAAATGCCTATAGAACTATATTCTACTCCTGAACCTTAGTCACATATGATAGAATCTGACAGGGGTTGATAATCTGTGAAACAGCCACCTACTGATGGCAGACTAATATCTCTTTCAGTGTTAAAGATGGATCTTTAGCTGCTTTCTACAGAAGATACACAGGAAAAAATGTTCAGAGTCAAAATCATTTGCTCAATGAAAAAAATACAAAATGGTTTATGCTTATAATAATTATGCTAGTTATTCATGATCATATATTCAGCGAAAATATATCCGAGAGTTTGTAACAATGCATGCTGCCAGAAAAAGAAAAGAGGAAAATCATTTCCTTGCTTGCAGAATCAAAGATGAAACATCTGCTTGTTTCATCTGCTGAAGAGAATCTTCCAGCTTGTACTTTATTGTTAACAAGGCTGAACACTTTAAAACACACTTCTAGTCATCCAACCTGTAAATTGAGTACCTCAGTAATGCAATTATTGCTCTGTGCTCTATTCACTGGTATAAATCACATAAAAGACTTGTAATACAGAGCAACAGGAAACTATAGCTTATGTTCTGCTAGTTATTATAGTCAGGGTTTTGCAAGGGAAACAATTTATTACAGGACAGATAATTTAAAGAGTTATTTCATAATTGTCACTCAGAGAGTCAAATACAAAAAAGCACAGGAAATCTGTCCATAGAGTAAAAGAACCACATAATCCTGCTGAGGGCCTGGATCCCATGGTAATGTCCTGCATGAGTCCAGCTGGAGACCTAGAGTCCACAGCAACATCTCATGCAAGTCTGCACAAAGAAACTCCATGGGAAGGCCCATAGGTCAGTGTTGGAAGCTAGAAAGCCTGTGCCAGCTGGATGAAGTCTCTGGGCCAATAGGCAGAGGGATCTTCACTGAAGCCAGGAGGTTACACTCAAAACAGGAACAGAGATGTCCTAAAGTGACCACAGCCATCCTCAGCAACAGTGAGGTTCTGAGCTCTTTCGCGGATGAGGACAGCTGAGTTCATTGTCAGGACAGCCCGTGTGATGAGCTCTACAGCGAACCAAGTTCTCTTAAGTTCTCATTTTTATATTCTTGGCAATAATCCTCAGGTAGGCCCTCCGTTTCAGCTGGGTGCTACGAGTTGACCACCAGGTGTCAATTCATGACATTAGACATGTCTGAAAATTCACAGCATAAACCAGGGTTACTGAACTTGCAAATAGATTCCATGGTTGCTTTGATGAGTTGACCTCAGGCCCAGGAAAGACAACAATACAAGGAAGTAATAGCAATTTTATGGAAACTCACAACCTGTTTCTTTTTTTTTTCTTTTGCATTTTATGCACTTTAATAGGCAGAAAATATCCTTTTCCACAGAATAAAATTTATAATAACATAGTAGGTTGCTTTCAATTTCTAGAAAAACTAAGTATAATAACAGTCAGTTCTAAAATCATCAACCAGTGGTAATCATCAATAATAATTTAAAACAAATACACAAGTATAAGTGTATATACACAAACATAAATACCTGCATATGTTTATATTCCTATGTGTAAATCACAATTACATATATACTATGCATTTAGTGCAAAGAAAATGTAATTTCCACACAACCAGCTCAGTTCAAAGACTTGCATTTTGACATTTTTTCAAATATTCCAATGTATATCTGAAATAATCTCTGTCCTTTTTTTTTTTTTTTTTTTTTGCTTTCTTTTGGTGGTACCAGAGATTGCACCTAGGGCTTTCTCAATTAGCTACTTCCCTATCCCTTTTTTCCTTAAAACAAAATTGTGATCGATCTTCTCTAAGTCTCTAAATTGCCCCGGCTAGTCATGTAGTTGGGATCTTCTTGCTTCAGTCTTCCTGAGAGTTATTTTTACAGACGTGCTTCACTATTTCTGGTCCCAGTATTTTAATTAGTCATTGTAAAAATTTTCAGTTCCTGAATATTAATTAACTAATATGTAAGTGGATGGATGAATTGTGTCTGAACATATGTACACATATTCATATATGTGCATATACACACAAACACACACACACACATATATACATCAAAAGATGAGCAAAATAAATATGGAGCTGTATTCATTTTCACAATCCATTCTACTTTAAATAATGCATTATCCTGAAGTATGAGCGTGTGTTTCTTACCTTGCCATGCCGCATCAGCAGATGCTATACGACCATTAATAAAAGAAAAACAGTTTTGCTTGATACCATGAAACATAGCCCAATGTTTCATACTCTCACAAACAAAACAGCAGATCTACCAGACCACTGTGCCTTCCTGAAGGACTGTTCTTCTCCAACCTTTCTCTACTGGATAGCTTGATAAAGAGACAAAGGATGTTTTGTATAGAAACAAAAACAAGAACAAAATGCAAAATAGCTAAAGAGCAGGCAGGAATAAATTATTTTCACAAATATTAGAAAAGCACCAAATAGGTCATAATTTGTTCTTTTGATTTTGTCAAAAACTGGGAAGGTTCTGAAATTTGATACCACTTTCAAGGGGGCAAGGTAAGCTCTAAAGGATGCTAATAGAAGACAAGAACTCTGACAGAAACAAAGTATTTTGTGACTCATAATTCATAGTGACAGCAATAACCAGAGGAGGAGAGGTGAAGGACCAGATAAATAGAACCGGGATGAAAGCAAGTCACAAAGTGACATCACATTAGTTGGTCACAGCTGTGGGTAACTGGGACTCAATACTTCCAGAAACCTCATGGAAGATATATAACGCCCTTCAGAATTGGCTCTCTCAGAACTGAGAGAAAGAAACATTTACCCACCATTTTCCATCCCCTGTTGTTTGACAATTTCCTGTGTAGAGGTGAATGCCCCTGAAACTCCGAGCTCCTGCTGCCAGCTCACCCAGCAGCGTTAGCAAAGCCTAAGGGACCAGAGGGGAGAGATGCATTTCACTCTGCTTTGCTGGAGACACTGCCAGCACGAAGCGGACCAAAACCTGCCCAGAAGGTTGAGCTGCTGCCAGGGCTCTGACCTGCTGCTGCTGCCGCTACAGGTGCTGGCAAGGATGGAAAGCTGAGCCGGGGGCATCTAACGCAGAGGGATCTCTATTCACAGGCACATACACTCATGTTAATACATACGAACAGAATCTTGAAGAAAGGACATCACTAAATAACTTTTGCTAAAATGACTTCTGTGACAAAACACAGAGTGAGGGGCTATATTAGCTTTCCTGGACGGCAGTAACGAAGTTTCACAAACTCAGTGGCTTAAAAACAGGAGAGCCTTGTGCTCTCAAAGGGGTGGATGTGAGAAGTTAAAAGTGAAGCTAGTTAAGAGCCATTCTCTCGCTCATTACCTCAAGGAGATCCTCCTACACCTTCTGACGACTTCAATTGCACCTTCGCTTGTGGTCTACTGCTTCCTGCCTCTGCCTCCACTTCTCCTGTGGTCTCTGTGACTCTGTCTCCTAGGAACACCACCTCTCAGTCTCTCTCCTCTCTCCGCGAGGAAACGCACCATACTGGATTAAGAGTCCGTCCTAACATAACGGACCGCACTAGAATTTAATAAATGACATTTGCAAAACCTTATTTGCAAACAAATTTGCATTCTAACGCCCTGGGGGTTAGGACCTTATCATATTCTATTCCGATTTTATCCATAAGAGTGAGCAAAGAACGGTTTCCCCTTGTGAGTCTGTTTCTCTGAATGTTCTGAATATTTTCAAAGCGTACTATGGAAACTATTGCACTTTGTATTATTTTCACACTCATTTTGCCTTTTTGAGATAGCTTATGGAAGCTATCTCAACCAAGAACAATGCTCTTCCCTTATTCTCTGTTTGTCTAACATGGTGTCAAGTTACCCATGGCAAAATCTGTTCCAAAACGTTTGAATGGGTTTCTCACATAAGAGAAGCCATGTGGTATTAAATTGTAAAATAAAAGAGAGGAGGTAGGAAATAGGGAGGCAGACTTTTTGAAGATGGAGAAGGTGATCAAGAGAAGGGTGAAGGTAGAGATTTAAAGGGAGGATACTGAAAATTACAAACATAGAGCAATATGTACATGTATATCCCAAAACATAATTATTATATAGTACAAACATATAGAAACCACAAAAACAAACAAACAAACAAACAAACAAAAAACCTTGAGTGGAGCAAGGTATATTGGAGCTAGCCTGTAATTCCAGACATTCAGGAGACTGAGGCAGAAGGTGATATGTTCAAGTCCAGTCTGGGCATCTTAGAGAAAATCGTTTCTCAAAATTTAAAAGAAGTAAAGAAAAAGGCTGGTGATGTAGTTCAGTGGTACAGGGCTAGCCTAGTGCTCAATCCCCAGTTCTGCTAGAAAAATAATTATGTGAAATAGTCCAAAAATAAACAATCAGTAAGCTTTCAATTAAACACCGCTTTGAGTAATCCCACATTGTCTCACTGCTCTGCCTTTGTGCGTAATTCCTTTGTTCATCTGATCTGCACTGTGTATGCTCTTTGCACATTGATCCTTTAGTAATCTTGTCTTTTAACAGATTATGTCATGACATCACAGATAGCTGCTTTTAAGTAACGCTTATTTTACCTTAAAAATGACCACTAAATAAAAAGGAGGAGATGTTTGCAATTTGATATGACAGTGAAGTCTATGACCATAAGTATTATATTAAGAAAAAGTAACGCTTGGTACTACCTGTAGTTTCAAGCATCTACTAGGTCCTTGAAACGTGTCCACTCTGGCTAACAGGTGGGCTGGTACATGTGCCTACTTTTTGCTGCTAACAGTAGTCTGGTAGCACAGCCATGGTCAATAGGCAAGGATGTATCCATTTTTCTTTCCCTTTTGGAAGAAAATAGGATGCTCAGTAACGTAATAACAATATCATAACCAGAAAACTAGCAGGATTATGCAATCAACAAATGAAAATAGTAACAAGGAATAAATTGGTACTAACATAGTTACCACTACTCTACCAGACAATCCTGGAACTCTTTTTTAACATGAAAAATAAAGAAATCACTATAAAAGTCACATTATTTGTGTTTCATGTTACTTAGAGTTAGACTCATGTCAATATATGCATGTTTTCCTGTTGAGGTTTACAATTTGTAAGGATATACATTTTAATAAAATTGGTCTTTGAGCAAAAACATTTAAATGAATAAAGATTAGTAAGCCCAGTCATCAGTATGGGGTACCACATGCTGCCAGAAATTTGCATATTCCAAAATTTGTAAATCGGGTAGGAAAATTTGAGGTCAGAAAGACTAAAATTTTTCTCACAAAGTAAGTTTACTTTTTATTACACTTTATAGACAACAACACCTGTAAGTTGATTTTTAATTCATGTACTATAACTCAGAGTTGCTCTTCTGCTGTTTTATATTGTCTCTCCATGGATCTTTAAATGTCATTTTGTCCTGAAATATCATTTTTACAAATAATACTATAGTTTAAAGGCATTTATACTGAGTAATGATTTTTTACCCCGCTGAGCATTATAAAGATCATATTAACAACCTTTTCTAGTAGTATTGATGAGGCATAAATATTTTTAGAATGTTGGTTAAAGCACCTATGCAGCACTGAGTTGATATGTTTCTCTGTAAAATATAATTGACAGACTCAGTTTTTCCTTTAGAAAAACTTTAGACTTTTGATTGAGACTCAATGTTAGACACTTTTTAGAGATTTAATTTATGTAACCTTTTTGTTTGTTACTGATGTTTATCTCTGTTAAGATAGTTCACATTTGAAAACATGAAAGCTTACTCTCAATAATTAAACATATTAAGAGGAATTTAAATTAAGTGAAATCAGTGATGAAAAACAATTTCTATATTTCTGAAAGAATAAATTAGCCCACAAAATATTGTTCGTGTTTATACATGCATTCATTTAAGAAATAATAGTTTCTTTTAAAATTAGCTTACAGTTCAGTAAACTAATTTAGAAATATATTTTCTTTAAAACTTGACTTGTTCTATAAATTAATTTGTCTATAATTTAGTAAATTTATTGAATATTATTTTTGTTAATCTAATTATTTTTTAAAATTATCTTCTTGTTAAATTATTTTAGCCTTGCTCTCTTGGTGTTTTCTGATTAGCTAACTATAAAAATGTTTACCATACACTGAGTTCATTTTAATTCCCCCTTTAAGTGGATATCTATTATACCCTAAAAAGACTACTAGAGAAATGATTACTTTTCAGAAAAATTGGATTCTATAAATTACTTAATATATGTTTTAAAAAAATTGTTTACATTTTAAAGCCTGCTGAATTTTAGTTGGTATTATAATAGGAAGATTGTCTGGCACTGCACAGATTTTCTCATTCATAAATATCATTTCCCATCTTTCCTATAATTTATCTGATGGAAGAAAGACTGAAAGATGTTATAAAAATTAATGAATTAATATTAATCAATACAATAATAATATTTTATTGTAATAACGCAAATAGCTCTGTAGGCTTTTTTTTTTTTTAATCGAGTTCAGACACCTGTAATATGGTCATGGAAGATTCCTTAAAAATTCGATCCTTGAAATTTACCATCTCTGGTCCTTGCAGTATTTTCTAAAGACAAATTAGCGCAAGCACAGCAGGTTTATGTGCCGTGGTCGGCATGTGTCCTCCACAATTTAGACATTAGCATTTAGTGAGCAGCAGAGTAGTTTTAGGAAGGAGCCCTTAACACAGGGCTATGTCACGCAGAGGGGTATTCAGGGATGGAACAGCACAGTCCCTTCCGCGGTCCTAGTGACACAGTGTCTACTCGCCCAGAAGACACAGAGAGCAGTTCGCACCTGACACAGAAAGTGCTGCCACCTTGATCTTGGACGTCAGTCTCTGGAACTGTAAAAAATAAATTTGTGTTATTAAAAATTACTCTGCTTGTGGTATTTTGTTTTAGCTGAAAAGAAAAGACTAAACTATCAGGTAAGGGTAACACTAGTGTCAAGTAACTATAGATTCCACAAAACGATAAATTAATTAGTTTCTATAAATTGTTGATATACTGATGTCATGCTATCTTTCTGGATTTATTGGTGAAAAAGATTTAGTCATCCTAAAACAATAAAAACATGAAATGGGAACGTTATTTCAGGACTATTCTTCCATGAAAGCCCAGTGGGTCAAGGTATTATCAGTGATGAACATGGGTGTAATTTTTTATCACTGTCAGCAATTAGAAAATCAAAACGGTATTTTTGTTATTTTCTATAAATTTTCAATTGGATCAAACACCTTTTTACCCAGTGCATTCAAATTAAATACATTTCACCTTTAGTAGCCTTTAAACAAAATAGAAAAAGTAATTAGTTTGCCAAATCAGTTTCAACTCCACATAGAACAGTTAAAAAGATAGTTTATAAATTCTATAGTCCAGAAGATTTACGTGCATCATTTAAAATATTGCAAGATGCAATCTGTGTTGGCGGCTTTCTCTTAGTAGAAGTAATTTGACCACATCATACCTACATTGTCTCCAACTCCCTCCGACTATTATCTGCCTGCTAACAGCTGCTTCTGGACCTTCTGACTTCCTGGTAAAACTCAGTGTGCTCAACCAGTGGTTTGGTTTCTAATTCTGGAATATTTGCTTTTTTAGGTACAGTATAATTTTCCCTTATTTAAAACTTGATACTAAACACAGAAAAAATAATTTAAGCTTTATGTAATAATATTTGATTGCTCTAAAGAGATAGATCTTGATTTATATAAAAATATTTGGGTTGAAGAAATCAGACATCAAATGTGGAGATTCAAAGATAATGATGGAAATTCTAATTACATAAACTAATTTTTAAGAGTGAATATATGTATGTATTATATGCTTTCCCCTTTGAATAGGTAAAATAGAAATATTATTGGGTTTCATGAATTTTGATCATTTTCAATGAATTTGAAATGTTCTCTGAAGATTATTAAGAAAGATATGTAATTAAAACCCTAAGGACAAATTGATAGTATTTCTTACATTTAAATGGATACATTAGTCTTTTATTACAGTGCTGTTGTCACCTATTACCTTACATTTTGAGGCTTAAAACAATAAAAAACTCCGTGTGATTGTGTGGTCTTACAGTTGTGTTAGTCAGATGTGGAAGGAGGCAGATGTGGAAGGAGGCAGATGTGGACGACTGTGAAACGTCTGTCTCAGTGCTGGGAACCTGACGGATTCAGCCGGAGCTTGGAGCCCACAGCACGGTCCCATGCAAGTCTGTGTCAGGAATTCAAAGGAGCTGCGACCGGAAGACCCAGAGGCCAGAGCTGGAAGCTGCAGTGTCGGTGTCCCAAGGCTTCAGGATCTGTGCCAGAAGCTGGTGGAATCTGTACTGGAAGCTGGGAAATGAAGTCCATGACTGAGACGCGGCTTAAAGCTGCCTCTACTAAAGAAAACAGCCAAAGCTCTTTTTTTGTTGCTGAAGTACAGACGACCAAAACTCCTCCAAAGCAAAGCAGTTACGCAGAAGCTCTTCCAGGGAAGATTAGCCAGGATGAAGCTTTGCCAGGGAAAACCAGACGAAATCCTTCCCTCTTGTTCTCCTTTTATACTATTCTAACAACAATCCTTCTTGAAGTGAATCTTCCATGCTCAGAGCCATTATGACTCAGTTCAAAGGGGGGGGGTGTGTTTCTCCACTCAAGTCGACAATTAGTCAATTAACCACAAAAATTGTAGGTTAGAAGTCAAGTCAATGAGGAAAATGGAAATGAATATTTGTAAGTAGGAAGGAAATCAAGAGTTGGAAGTAAAAAGGAGGAAGGGAAGGGTAGGGCATGAGAAAAAAATAATTAAAATGTGCTATGTATGTGTACTGGCTCCCCAGGCTGAATGTGACCTTTATGTACTGGAAACACATGCTAATTAAAAGAAGACGCCTGCGTAGACGAAAGCCAAGATCCAGGGGAAGCATGTCTCGCGGGTGCTCTAAGGGAGAAAGCATTCCCTTGTGGTTTGCAGGCCTCAGAGCCCACCCACATATCCTAGGTTCCCCACAGTTTCGATACCAGGAGCAATGGACGAATGCCATAAATATCACCCTCCTTAGCAGTGTTTGAATTTTCAGTGATGGTGGGATCAGTCAAATAATCTACAACAACCTACTTATTTTACTGTTAGCTTATCAGCAGCCTTAATTCCATCTTCTGCCGTAAACCCACTTCATCATGCATGATAACATATCACACAGAGAAATCTTTGTGAAATCATTATCTTGTCTAGTACAATGGATAGATAAATTCAAAACTAAAATGAACTACACTCATGCTCTAGGCTCAAAAATAATTAAAAAATGAAAGTTCTCTTTGGGTACATTATGTAAACCAAATAATGACATTTGCAGACATTTGTAAAATATGTTCAACAAAATCATTTGTATATTATTAATGGCAGCAAATCTCTCCATGTAAAATGCCTTTAGCAAAATGATCTTATCCTCTTAGCTTGATGGTTAGATCTATACTTACTTAAGTTGTGTAATAAACCATTTTATATATTTTTATTGAAAATGTTAACAAGCACTCAAGAGTGTGATTGCATATATTGTAAACAGCAATAACTAACTCTTTATTTCAGCTCTTGCCTACTGATATGTATGCTAGGTAACATTAAAGACATCAGGCTAGCATATGTGGATATTCTGGAAGTAAAAATACAATTCTGTTTCTTTTTTCTTTTCATTGTATCATCCTATTAAAGATAGATAGATAGGTAGATAGATAGATATATAGATAGATATAATCATTCTTCTAAAAAGGAAATTAGAAAAAATAGCCACAAAAGGAAATGAATAAATTATTTCCTATCCTTGAGACGTCCATGTTGCTGTGAAAAAGAAAGGCATATCATGAAATATTGTTGTTTTATTTTATTTCTTTCCCATTTTTGTTAATGTGTGTTTGCAGCTGTAGGAAATTCATACATAAATATATCATACTTTAACTACATATTTAACATACATTTCATGGTCAGAGAATGGGTATGGAGTCACAAGAAGAAAGAAAACTGATTATATAAATTGAACATTTATATAATACATTAATCTAAATGTATATGATACTTTATACAAATGTATATAATAATTCAATACAAATGTATATATTTGTGTATTTTAAAATTTTTCTGCATATTTATTGCCTCATTCTATGCTTTGTATTTTAACTACAAATTTGAATCAGGGATTTAATATGGCCTTGAGGTATTCATTGCATGTTTCTGAACAGTTTCCATACAAGGTTGTAGAGCACTTTAGACTACAGTATTCAACCTTTTTGCTAGCCATAAATAAATTCATCATCAAGACATTGTGTAATATCAAGAAAAATATTATTTTGCTATAGATTGCAGGCAGACTTTTCAGATAAAAATTTACTTTGTCTTATGAATAATTAAGTTTATAAGAAACAAATCAGAGAGCAATGTTAGAAACTGCAGAACATAAAACAAATTTCCAGTCTGACACCAAGGTTAGAGGTGAAGCCAGTGGAGTGTGGTTGGGAAGAGTTTCTCTCCCTCCCTGGCTGCTCACTTCTCTCTCTGTTTCCTACCATGATATAAGCAGCTTTCTCTTACCAATCTTTTCCACTGTGTTTTTCCTGTCCAGGAGCTGACTATGGACTAAAAATGTGGGGTAAAATAAACCTTTCCTCCTTTAATTTGTGGGTGTCTGGTATTGTGGCCTAGAAATGGAACAAGTGTCTAAGATAGATTTTTTAAATAACTTAATTCTCAGACAGCTAAATAGATTATATATTGATCTACGAATTTTAAAAATTTCATTTGTTTCATCTGACAGCTTTAACCACGGGTAAAAGTTGATTATCATTATGTGGTTTTTGTTATTTTTAAATTTAAAACATAACTATATTTTATAAACAAATACAGTATTATATTATTTGAGCTCTACACTATATGTTTTCCTATGCTGGAATTTGATTTTATTAATAATAGATAATATATTATCATCTTCATACTTTTGCTGTCCCATCATGCTATTTTTCAGTGAATTTAGAAACTTTGACCATAGCTTGAGATACTGCAATTTCATGTGTATTTTAAATATGTTGATAGAAATGCATACAGGGCTGGGTATTTAGCTCAGCAGTGCAAGCGCCTGCCTGGAAAGAGCGAGGTCATGAGTTCCTTCCCCAGTACCAAAGTAAACAGACAAAAAAAGAAAGAAAGAAAGAAAGAAAGAAAGAAAGAAAGAAAGAAAGAAAGAAAGAAAGAAAGAGATACAAACCAAATGATGAAGTTTTAAATTTCACCATTTGACTAATAGAGACAACTTTCCTTTTTTTCATATAATTACAATAGTTACACTTGATAAAACAGAAAAGAGACTTCATTCTGAGCTAAGAAAAATACAATGTTTTAGTTTAGACTATGTGTTTAAACTGCTTGAACCTTCAATTCTCTTTCTATCCTTGAGCTATTAATAGTACAGTGTTGTCAGAACAACTAATTGCTTCCGGTGATGATGTCATGAATAATTTCTTTTCACCTTTTATTTCAAGCATGTGTATTGATCTGACTATATCTCACTATAAGGCGGTGTAAGGAGGCTGGTTCTCCTTGCCGAATGCTGAAGGACACTGCAATATGAAAGTGATGTGGTGTTTGCCATCTGGTTCTGCTGTCTTGGAGCATCCTGAGAAGCCTTATTAGCAAAATTTTTGTGTGTATCTGCCAGGTGTAGAATCACACAGTAGAGAGTGACTTTGAAATTCTACCCCTGAAATGCAACACATACACACACACACACACACACATGCACACACATGCACTGATACACACAAAAGATTTTTCTCATTATTATAAACAATCAAACCAACTAAATCTCTTTTATAAGCTTTTAGAAATTTAAAAACTATCAATTACTTGCATACTGGAACATCAAGAAATAGTGATTTTAATACAGATCAATTAAGATTTTATAGTTTTGTCTAAAGAAATGATAGAAACAAAGAAAACATGCCAATCTTTGACAACTAATTAAGGTCCAGGAAGCGAATGTGTGAAATTTGTTTTATTTATTTCCAAATTTACAAATATCATTATTTCATATCATAATTTAATTTTATATTAATAAGTTTTCTTTCCCATCCCCATGATAAATTGGCAACAAAAATATTCAGGTAACAACTGAGTTGAAATTTTAGGGTTAAATCATAGAATAATATAATTACCAATGATAATTTTCAATCTCCTCCCTTTCTGTCATGTTTTCTTATGTGATATGCATAATTAAAAAATATACACTTGCTTTAAATAAGCTAATGGCAGCAGAATGGTTTCCGCATGGAATAAAAATTTAGGAAAGACCTGTATTTATACAATTATCTTGCAGAAGATTAATCCAGAGCCTTCAGTGTCCAGCCGAGTAGCTGAGGAACCGAAATGGTGAGCTTAGAGGTCCATGTGAATACACAGGTGAAACACAGCAAAGTCTCTCTTTTGTTTGAAAACAATTATGGGCAAACTTTTAGACATTTCACAATTTTAAAAGATAACCAATGTTAGACCACAGTAAGATTTTTGAGTTTACTCTGTTAGTATAATATGTTTGACAACATATTCTTCCTAAATAAGACTGAATAACAAAGCAACACACATTGACTTTTAAAATTATATTTTAATTATCATGATTTTCCTTAATGTGTACATAAAAAAGTTATTTCTGGACAATTCCATTCCATAATATATAAAACTAAGGTGTTTTTTAAAATAAGGGAATAAATTTATGCAGAAGTAACTAATCATTGACAAGTCAATAATCATAACTCAGTTATAACATATATTGTGCTAATTTTCATTGGTAGGTACCACACACAAACATTTAGAAAAAAATTACTGTTATTCTAGTGTCTGGTAATTACATTAAATCACAGTTAGTAACTCGAGTTTTGTCAATTATACTCACTTAAGTTGCTAAAATTTTTTAAACTGAAACGTTAAAAGCTTCTAGTCTTTGTCACTTGTGAGAGTTATTTATTTTGTAGTTCATCTTGACGTGGAGATGGCTGTGGGGATGGAACCATATACTAGGCAGCTTCAATCCAGAAACATTTGAAAGAATTCTATTCAAACACTGAATTTCATTGCTGACAGCTCAAACCAAGTTCAGGGTTTTAATATTTCTTTCTCTCACTTGAGAATTTCTTGGGAACTAGGTCTCCTTTACAATTCTCACAATCTTCACATTCTTGTTCATGTTCCATCCATTTCAATTCTACACAACCAAGAGCAACTGATACATTTGATTAAGCTCATTAATATTTATGCTCCACTATAGACACCTAAACTGGTTTGAATATTAAATGTTAAATAGAAAAACATCATAACTCAGTAGTACAGTGATAATTACATGTCTGAAGCGTACTTCATTTTATAATACGATTGCTTTAGTGTAAAAATAGCCATAGCTTAAAACTGAAGACAAATTTAAAGTAGCCAAATAGAAAATTATATTGTGTATATTTTATTTATTCATTTATTTAAGCACTGGGAATTGAACTCAGGACCTTGCACTTGCCAGGCATGCACTCATGCCACTGAACTGTAACCTCAGTCCCAGTTGTGTGTATTGAGAGAAACAGAGAAACACGAGGTAACATTTTAAGTAAGTAACAGTTTACCTGGTGATTCTTGAAGCGAATGATACATTTGATTATCATACAAATTACAAAGCTCTCTAGGTTTAAAAATTTCGATGTGTTTCCTTTGCTATTGAGAAATTAGATTGTGTAACACAAAATTTAATATCAATTTGTGTGTTTACTTTGAGATTGTAGTCTCTTCTATAAGTTTATAGTCTATAATGATGTATTAGACTCTTGATTACAAATATTTTGAGTTATATTTTAAAATCAGGTACTGAAATATCTCCTTTATTGCTTTTTCTCAAGATTATATATTATACAGGATGTTTTGTGATTCTATACAAATTTACGTATCTCCAATTTACTTTATAAATATTAGGTATTTCTACAAAGAATCCAATTTCTTGTTTCTAACTTGTATTTTGACAGGCAATCTCATTGGTATTTTGAGAGATACCTCATTGTGTCATGTGTCATTTTGTATAGTATGGACAAAGTTATTTAGAATATTTACAGTTAGAAGTATTGGTGCTCAATCCCCAAATATGTTTTCATGGCCTCATCAAGTTTTTTGGTCAAAGAAAGAAATCACAATTTTCAATGAAGAGATCATTCAGACCTTTTTTTTTTTAAAGAGAAAAAAACAGAAAAAGGATAGAGATATTACAGAATTTCAAGAAAATAAGATAAACAGTAAGAAATCATTAGTTCATAAATTACATATTGTTCTTTTAGAAATAGTTTTTCAAATTACAAAATTAAAGCACACAAAGTGGACACTCAAGCAGTGAGAGTGCAAACAGATCTGTTCAACAATCCAACAAGAACCTAGAAATATGGTCATCAATCCCACACATCTAAACATACATGCAGCTATATCTTTTATAGCGCTTCCTATTTCCTCTTTTTTTACAATAGCAATTATACATTTTTAAAATTTTATTTAAAGAGAAGAAAAAAAAACAAAACAGAAAAAAGGGTAGCAATAATACATAATTGTTGAGAAAGAAAGAAAAAAGAAAAAAAAGGAAAATGAGAAAAAGCCCAACTAAGAAATCAGTAATTTATAAATTATGTACTGTCATCTTGGATGTAATTGTTCAAGTTACAAAGTTAAAGGGTACATACTAAACATTCAAACAGTCAGACTACAAACAGTTTTGCTCAAAGATCCAACAAACATTCAGCAATGTGGTCATCTATTTTACACACTCAAACATATATGCAGTTATATCCCTTAGAGCATTTTCTTTTCCTCTCTTTTTTACAACAGCAATTACACATTTTGGTTTTATTACACTTGTAGTTCTTATTTAGTTTTTACACTAGAGACACAATATAATATTTATAAATATGATTCTTATTTATATCACTAATGAGGATAGTTGCAAAGTTGTCTCCATTTGCCTATGAAGGCCTCAAGATCATCATTTTTCATAGCTGAGTAATATTCTGTTGTATAAAAATGCCACATCTTTTTCATCCACTCTGCAGTAGATGGGCATCTTGGTTGTTTCCAGGATTTAGCTATCACAAATTGTGCAGCTATGAACATGGTTGCATATATATCACTGTGATATGAACTGTTAAGTTCTTCTGGGAAAATATCCAGGAGAGGAATAGTTGGATTGAATGGGGCTTACAATCTTAGTCTTCTGAGAATTCTCCATATGGATTTCCATAATGGTTTCACCAGTCTACATTCCCACCAACAGTGGAGCAGTGTTCCTTTTTCCCCGCAGCTTCACCAACATTTGTTATCAGTTGATTTCTTGATGGCAGCTATTCTTTCCAGAGTGAGGTGGAATCTCAGTGTTGTTTTCACTTGCATTTTTTGAATGACCAGTGATGGTGAACATTTCTTCTTGTATTTATTTGCCACTTGTATATTTTTCTCTGAGAACTGTGTGTTCATCTCAGATACCCATTTTTGCAGAGGGTCTTTGAATTTGGGGGGCTTGATGTTTTTTAATTCTTTTTATGTTCTGGATATGTCCTTTGTCTGAGGGGTTGCTGGCTAAAATTCTTTCCCACTCTGCAGGTTTTCTTTTCACTCTGTTAGTGATTTCCTTTGAAGTGCAGAAACTTTTCAATAATGTGAGATGCCATTTGTTGGTTCTTTGAAGTGGTTCCCATGCAGTTTGCGTTTGGTTCATGAATTCTCTGCCTACCCCTATGTCTCCAAGACTTCTACCTACATTGTCTTCCAGTAGATTTAGTGTTTCTGTTTTAATATTTAGGTCTTTGATCCATTTACACTTTAGTTTTGTGCATGGTGATATGCTTGGATCTAGTTTCAGTCTTCGGCATGTAGAGAGCCAATTTTTCCAACACCATTTATTAAAGAGACTATCCTTCTTCCAGTGGACATGTTTAGCCCTTTTGTCAAATATCAGGTGGCTGAGTGTCTTTCTAGTTGTGCTTACATCTTCTAATATGTTCCATTGATCCTCAGGTCTATTTCTTTGCCAGTACCAAGCTGATTTGATCACTGTGGCTTTATAGTACTGTTTCAAGTCAGGAATTGAGATGTCTCCTGCCTTGCTTTTGTTGCCTAGAATTGCCTTTGCTATTCTAGGTTTCTTCTGTTTCCAAATGAATTTTAGTAGTGCTTTATCTAGATCTGTGAGGTATGTCAATGGTATTTTGATTGGGATTGCATTAAATCTGTATAACAGTTTGGGGAGTGTGGCCATTTTCACAGTATTGGTTCTTCCTAACCAAAAGCAAGGAATGTCCTTCCATTTTCTAGTATCCTCTTCAATCTCCTTTTTCAGAGTAGTATAATTATCAGCATATAGGTCTTCCACATTTTTAGTTAGGTTGATTCCTAAGTATTTCATTTTTTTACATGTTATTTTAAAGGGCAATATTTCCATAATTTCTCTTTGGCTGAGTTTTTTGTTTGTGTACAGGAATGTTATTGATTTTTGAGCACTGATTTTGTATCCAGCTACACTGCTGAACTTGTTTATTACCTCTAATAGTCTTCTAAAGGAGTTTTTTGGGTCTTCTATATAGAGTATCATGTCATCTGCAAATAGTGATAATTTAACTTCTTCCTTTCTATCTTTACACCTTTTATTTCTCTCTCTTGTCTGATTGCCCTGGCTAGTGTTTCCAGAACTATATTGCAGAGGAGTGGTGATAGTGGACATCCTTGTCTTGTTCCTGATTTTAAAGTGAAAGCTTTCAGTTTTTGTCCATTTAGTATAATGTTGGCTGTTGGTTTGTCATAGATGGCCTTTATAAGGTTGAGGTAGACACCATGTATTCCGAGTTTCTGAAGGGTTTTTATCATGAATATGTGTTGGACTTTGTCAAAAGCTTTTTCTGCATCTATTGAGATGGCCATGTGGTTTTTGTTTTTGACTCTGTTGATGTGGTGTATTACATTTATTGATTTGCATATGTTAAACCATCCCTGCACTCCTGGAATGAACCCCACTTGGTCATGATGTATAATCTTCTTGATGATTTGTTGCATTCTATTTGCCAGTATTTTGTTGAGAAACTTTGCATCAATGTTCATCAGTGAGATTGACCTATAGTTCTCTTTTTTGGTTGCTTCTTTCTCTGGTTTTGGTATCAGAGTAATACTTGCCTCCAGGAATGATTTAGGGAGGATTGTTTTCTTCTCAATTTCATTGAAGTGTTGAAGGAGTATTGGCACCAAATCCTCTCTAAATTTCTTATAGAATTCAGCTGTGAATCCATCTGGATCTTGACTTTTCTTTGTTGGTAAGTTTTTAATTACATTTTCAATTTCAATAGCTGATATTGGGTTGTTCAAAATTAGTATATCTTCTTGGTTGAGCTTTGGTAGTTCATATGTTTCTAGAAATCTGTCCATTTCCTCTGTGCTTTCCACTCTATGTGAGTAGAGATTTTTGAAGTAGGTATTCATGAACTTTTGAATTTCCATGGGATCTGTAGTAATTTCTCCCTTTTTAGTTCTTATTGCATGAATTTGGTTTTTTTTTTTTTCTTTCTTTCTCTTGATAAGGTTAGCTAGGGCTTTGTCAATTTTGTCTATTCTCTCAAAAAACCAGCTTTTCAATTCATTAATTCTTTTATTATTTTTTTTAGTTTCAATTGCATTGATTTCTGCTCTAATCTTTACAATTTCCTCTCTACTATGAGCTTTGTGTTTAGCTTGGTCTTCTTTTTCTAGAAGCTTGAGATGGAGCATTAGGTTGTTTAATTGCTCATTCTGTTTTCTTGATGTGACATTTTATTGCTATATATTTCCCTCTTAAGACCACTTGCATTTCATCCCACAGATTACTGTATGTTGTTTCTCTATTTTCATTGAATTGTAGGTATTGCTTTATTTCTTCTTTAGTTTCATCTGTAGCCCACTGGTTGTTCAAAAGGTTGTTATTTAATTTACATGTATTAATGCAAGTTTTACAGTTTCTTTTGCCATTAATTTCCAGTTTCAGTGCACTATGGTCAGATATTATGCATGGTATGATTTCAATACCTTTTATTTTCTTAAGAATATTCTTTGGGATAATATATGGTTTATTTTGGAGAATGTCCCATGTGCAGCTGAGAAGAATGTGTATCTGATGTGCTTGGGTGGAACACTCTGTAAACATCTACTAAGTCCAATTGCTCACAGGTATGATTCAGTTCTGTTATTTCTTTGCTGACTTTTTGTCTAATTGATCTATCTTTTTGTGACAATGGGCTGTTAAGACAATGGGCTGTTAAGATCCCCTGTTATAATTGTGTTCTTGTGTATTTGGTTTTTCATTTCCATTTGTATCTGTCTTATATAGTTGGGTGCTCCTGCATTTGGTGCATATATATTTATAATTGTTAGTTCTTCCTCTTGAATTTTTCCACTAACAAGCATGTAGTGACCTTCTCTATCTCTTTTAATCATTTTGGTTTGAAGTTCACATTGTCTGCAGATAGAATAGCTACCCCTGCTTTTTTCTGGGTTCCTGTTGCATGGAATACTGTTTTCCATCCTTTGACTTTTAATCTATGAGTTTCCTTTTGGGTCAGATGTGTTTCTTGTCTACAGCATATTGTGCGATCCTGTTTCTTGACCCATGCTGTTAATTTATTTCTTTTTATAGATGAATTAAGACCATTTATATTTATTGATATCACTGATATGTACTGGTCAACTTTGCCATGTTATGTTCCAGTTGTTTCTTTCTGCTTTTCCTCTTATTTAATTGCTTATCCTACCTGGCAGCTTCTTTCTGTTGTTTTGGGGATTGTGTTTATTTTTATCTCTGTCTAGTATGTCTTTTAGTACTCTTTCCAGGGTTGGTTTGGTGGACATGAATTTCCTCAGTTGATCTTTGTCATGGAAATATCTTGTTTCTCCTTTAAATTTGAAAGACTGTTTTGCTGGGTATGTCAGTCTGCGCTGAAAGTTGTTTTCTTTTAGGGCTTCAAATACTTCACTCCAAGCTCGTCTTAACCTGAGGGTTTGCGCTGAGATGTCTGCCGTGAATCTAATAGGCTTTCCTTGACAGGTGAGGTGTGTCTTTTCTCTAACAGCTTTTAGTATTCTGTTTTTATGCTGTATGTCTGAGATCTTAATTATTATGTGTCTGGGTGTGGATTTATGTTGATTGTGACTGTTTGGTGCTGTATATGCCTCACTTATCTGCATATCAGATTCTTTCCCCATGTTTGGGAAATTTTCTGCTATTATTTCTGTAAATACATATGTCATTTGCCTGGACTCCTGTATCTTTGCTAATGCCCATTATTCTCATACTGTTGCTCTTGGCATCATCATGAAGTTTCTGGATTGTCATTTCATGCTGCTTTGTTATTTTTAAAAGTTCTATACTTTCCTGATCACTAATTGTGATCCTGTCCTCAAGGTCCAAAATCCTATCCTCAGCTTCCTTTAGGTAGTTTTCCACACTTTCAATAGAATTTTTTGTTTCTTGGATGTCTCTTTGAGTTTGTTTTATGAATTCTGCTTGTTTTCTATATTGTTCATTCAAAGTTTCAATCAGTTTCCCATGCTCCTGTACTTTTTTCTCTATTTCTTCTTTAGCTGCATTCAACAACTCCTTACTAAAGTTGTTATTTCTATCTTTACATGGGAGAATACTTCTAATTTAATTTCCTCTATAGCCTGATGAAGTTATTTTTTATTTCAATGACTATCTTTTCAGAGATTACTGGTATGTTACTTTTGAGGTCCTCTATTTCAATGTTTCCTGTACTTGCTTCTGTTCAACTATATGTTTCAAACTGCATTTTGCTTTTCCTTTTTGTCATGTTCACTCTGCCTGATGTTTTCTATGTGTAGGAGGGGATCACACACACTCTTTTCAGACTCACCAAAGTCTTACAGTTATTTAGAGGGGGTTTTACTACTGACCCTATTTATCCACTGTACACCTCTATTTTAGGGGTATACTTACCACACTGATACAGTTAACCCACTGTAGTCCAAGGTTCACCACCTGGGAGCAAAGTTCCAAAGTTTTTCACACTAACTGGAGCCTGCTGAGGTCTTCTGATGTTCTAGGTGAGAGGTCAGGCCCAGCAGAGGCAGTCCAGGGCAGTTTTCTGTCTTGGGTGGGCTTCCAAGATGTTCTAGGTGTCAGGGTGCACCCACAGGGGAGGCTCCAGGCAGCCCATGCCTGAGGCAGGCTTCCTTGATGTTCCCGGTGGCAGGGTGAGCCCATGGTGTAGGTTCCAGGCAGCTTTCCCCTGATTCAGGCTTCTGCTAAGTTCCCAGTGGGGTGGGGGGCACGTGGAGGTTCCAGGCAGCTTACCCCTGATGCAGGCTTCCACTAAGTTCCTGGTGGCAGGGCCCATTCAGACCTTTTACTTCTCTAGTTAAATGTATTCCTGGGCTTCTATTTCTATTATAAATAAGGTAGCTTTTTTTTCTACTTCAAATAACTTTCTATTGGTATATAGCAATGCCATTAATTTTCATATACTGATTTTGTATCCCACAAGTTTGCTGAATGTATTTACTAGTTCTCAAATTGTGTGGAATTATATGGGTATTCTATATATGATATCATGCCATCTGTAAACACTGATGAGTTCACTTCTTTTCCAGTGTGAACACTATTTATTTTTCTTGTCTAATTGCTCTGCTGAATATGTAAGGTATTCCTGCCTATAATCCCAGCACTCAGGAGGCTGGGGCAGGAGGATTGCTGTGAGTTAAAGGCTGGTGTGGATTACAAATTGAGTTCAATGCCAGTCTGAAGTGCAGAGTACAACCCTGTCCAGAGAGAGGGAGAGAGAGAGAGACTGAGACAGAGCGAGAGCCAGAGAGAGACAGAAAGAGAGAGAGACAGAGAGAGACAGAAAGAGAGAGAGAAACAGAGAGAGACAAAGAGATAGGTCATTAGGTAAATAAAGCAATAAAACTGGGCATCCTTGTCATGTTCCGGATCTTAAAAATAAATTTCAACTTTTTAATTCAAAATAATATTTATTGTAGACACATGTCTATAGGCCATTGCGTTTTTTAAAATAGAGGTATTACAAGGACATATTGGAGAAAAGAGTCCTTTTAAAATAAATGGTACTAAGAAAATTGATAAATTACATGCAGAAGAATAGAGAAAATATCACTTCAAGCTGTATTAAAATATAACTCTTAAAATAAATAAGCTACTGGAAGTAAATAGAGGAAACATTTCAGCATGTTGTCACAGCAAGGATATTTTGGATGAGAAGTTATTGGCATAGAAAACAGAAGCAAAAAAATAAAAAAAATCCCCAAACCAAAAAACAACAAAGCAAATAAAGTAAATAGGGCTAATCCAACTAAAATTTTTCTGCATGGCAAAAGAAAAAGAATCTTCATAATGAAGAGACATCATGGAATATGGGAAAAAAATCTTTGCAAACTGAATACGTGATAAGGAGTCAATGCTCAGAATATATAGGGAAGCCTAAAACCCAAACATCAAAACTACAAATAATCCTGTTAAAATTTGGACAATAGACTAAATAGACATTTCTCAAAATAGGGCATATGAGTGTCCAGGAGCTAAATAAAATATGCACCATCTATAACCCCTAGGGAAATGCAAATCAAAACCACAGTATCACCTCATCCTAGTAGGAAATGTTATTACCAAATCTACAAAAGACATGACTGCTAATGGGAATGCAAATTAGTGCAGCAGTTCTGGAAAATAGGATGAAGTTTCACAAAAAATTCAAACTAGAACTATCATTTGATCCTGTGATGTTTCTCTTAGGACATACTCAGAAAATGAAATCAAAGTGCTTGCAAAACACTAACCTCTCATGTGCATGTCTGCACTATTTGCAATGGTCTGTAAATGGGAAGAACCTCTTGAAGAGCTCTATCATCTGAGGGGCAGGTAAAGAAAACATGATGCATATGCACCATCAAATACTGCTCAGTCTAAATAACAAATCCAGCCATTTGTAACAGCATAGACAGAGCTGCAGAACCAGGGCTTGTGGAAAATAAATAAGCCAGACACAGAAGGACGAAGAAACAAGTAACTCAGGATGAGGCTTATGTGGAAATCTAAAGATGCAAATCTTATAAGAGTTTAGACGAGAATGCTACTTACCAGAAGCAGGGGATAATTTGGAATCATGCATGCGAAAGCGTAGCTCAGTGAGTACTGACAAATATGTGTAATATGTTCTTGTGTTCTTCAAGAGAAGCTAAGAACTAGGTGTGGTCTACCACAAAAAATTAGGGGAAAGGAATCTGAATGTTTTCATCCTAAAGAAACAATTGTTTGAGCATATATATATATATATATATATATATATACGGCTGTATATATCCTGATTTAAATAGTGCATACATGTATCAAAAGATAGTATGTTAGCTTATTAATAGGCACAATTTTTATATTTTTATAGATCAGCTAAAGATAAAATTAAAAGTGGACAACAAAAATTAATGTGAAAGTTAACCATCTTAAATCATTTTATATAACAAACTGCAAATATTTCTAACTAAAGTGTAAACCAAACAACTCACATGCTAAGCTTTCCAAATTTATGGCACAGCAGGGCAGAGCTGTGAGCTCCCACAATAGACCCTGCTGGTGGACGCGCAGGGAAATTAGACCCACCTTGAGAGTCGACTGGGAATGAACTCATGGAGTTCTGGTGTCCTCACTGCCTGAGGGCAAGCCTCATAATTTTGTTCTTTTGTAGGATCCCATGCCACAGACTTGTCATTCCTGCTGACAGTGAGGTCTGTAACACCTCAACCTTGAAGTTTAATATACAAGGCATGCAGGGGAAGGTACAGTTTAGATGCACGATCCTCAGAACCCTTCTCGGACCTTCCTTTCTCAGAGGAGGATGCTATGCCACTTCTCCAAAGGCAGAGAGCGTTTCAAGAGAAGACAGAAGCAGATAAAAAGGAACAGGGTTCTAGCCTGGAGGGTCTCACGGTAACTGGCTTAGGAAGAGCCTACAAGAAGATTGAGGGAAAAATAGAAGCTGCTTCCAGGATCTGCAACTATCTACATAAAACTCAATTCCATGTTTTGAAAATGCTAAGTTTCTTACATTCAAAGAACTAAGGATCTGCTAGGATGCTAAAAGCATTGCTTGATGAGCAGTGATTCAAGTTAGCATCCAACTCAAAATTCCAAGCACAAAATCTGTTTCTGTTACACAAGAACCCAAACATCCTGTTTCCTTCTGATAACGATAATGACAAAGTCATTACAAGTGAAAAGGCAAAGAAGGACATTGAATGACATCTGCTGCTAAAATGAGGCCAGATATCATTGAAGGAGTTGATATTCAAAAACAACAACAACAACAACAATAACAGCAACAACAAAAAAATGACTGGAGAATCCAGACATTATCCTTTCCCACACAGTAACTTTCATACATACTCTGTGGTTTAGAATTCTCATTCATAAAATGGCCAAAAAAGCAACTCAGTACTGATTAGAGTCACCCTTAGCGAGGCATAAGATGCATCTGGAGAGCTACCTCAATAGATCTGGCTTTATCCTGATTTATTTATTTATTTTGTGCATTTTTACCATAGCAAAAAAAAAAAAAAATCGCAAACCTACTGATAATAGTCATTATCCCACATGAGCAAAGGTTTGAATTGTACCAAAACATAACAAATTCCTTCTAAAGGTGTCTGAGCCGGCATGGGGATGAGCCAGACCCAAGCCTTTCTCAGTGAGTCAGTGCCATTTGAGAACTGCGGAAGGAGAGACCCAGGCCCATTGGAGGAGATCCCCACCCTGAAACCATGTCATTTTCTTTGCTTTTTGGGGGGATTGCATTTTTATTTTCTTTTGTTTTGTTTAGGTTAACTCTGGTGGCATGAGCAGCTATTTAAAAGACAGCAAGCCATGTTATGGAAACATTTATGTATTTACTTCTGGCTTGTTTTGATGTCATTTATTGCGTTGTTTTTGTTTCTATTCTACTCTGTTTTGTTCGATTTTTAATATGTCCAAAGGTGGTATCTGCAGTTATTTTGAAGACAACAAAGGCACTCTGGTAACTATTGCTGATTTCATAAGTCCTGGAAGTCCTGTATCACTTATTTTGCTTTACTTTGATTGATTTTTACTCTGCTTTTTAAAATAATTTTATTTTCCTTGGTTTTTTTTCTTCTTTAAAATAAAAACAAAAAGATGTTTGAGGAAATACAGCAAATATGTTACCCAAAATAGTCCAAATGTTAAGCACAATTTAAACAGAAGTAACATTTTAAATTATAAAAAGGAAACTTTAATTATAGTTCAGAATTTAAAAAAAAAGAAAAGAAAAACTAACAAGTCAGGAAAAAATGAATGAGAGATAAAGGAACTATTATAGGGAAACAGAAGAAAGAGGCACAGTAATTTATTGTTTCTTTAAGTCCTATGGTGATGAGATTGACATCATAAACCATGTTGGTGGCAAAACAGTATGTCCTCATTGGGAAATATTTGATTCTTAAACAGTGGAGAAATACATGTCTATTAATGTAGAGGCAGAAAAAACAATAAAATGAAATCATGGTGAGAATATAAAAATGTACAAGGAAAGCCTGGAATGAATAGTAACTATGCAATCATGCAAAAGTAAAAGTAAATACAGGAAAGGTGTTTCTAACTTAATGGTAAATATAAAGTAAAATCAAAGAACATGAAAACAATAACAATATCCAATTGTTGCCCTTTGTCTGGATAAAGTATGATTATTATTGAAAGACTGAGCTCAAAATCATCCATTCAAATGCAGCCAGAGAAGTGCACTTAAAATCAATAATAAAGGAGTTGTCAAATAGGCGACTGAAAAATAAAATAAAATCGGCTGTTTGCATCACACACACACATGGTGTAATTTAAGATTAATGGCAGGAAACACTAAAAACTATTTTGTCATAATAAAAGGCACACTTTACAAGGAAGGTAAAATAGCAATAAACATTCTTGAATTTGAGAGTTACCAGCTACATTCACAAAGTAGAAATGATTACAAATGCAAGAAGAAGTTTACAGGGAAAAACAGATTTCAAAGAAAAACTCAGTAGCACAGAGGGAAGTCGGTGAGAAAGTGAATTCCCGAGGAGCCTGCAGTTGATGGGGACAACACCAAAGGCTCCGTTATAAACAGGGAAGAAGCAGTCAAAATAATCTGTCAGTTTAGATAATCAGTGTGAAGTTTTCTGCATAAAATCCCTTTAGTGATTTTGGGAATGAAAAGCTGACACGCTGAACACCCAGTTACACAGTGTACCAGAGGATACAGGGAGAGCTCTCATCTGGACAGAAACAAGCTGTGCTGTTTCAAAACAGAGACCATATTTTTTGCCTCATTAAACTTGTATCCTTTTAAAGGGAAAGTAAAATGAATAAAATATCCTATCATAGTAAAATCTGAAATGAAAATGCTCTGAACTATTTCTTATCTTACTACAAAGCAGAGCTTAGTTATGATATCTTTCTGACTTCCATCTGTATTTAATATCCACTCTTCACTTTACTAAGTGTTCTAAAGAGTAAAGAATAATGGATGTGACATGTTTTAGATAATTTCTAAGTTTCAAAGTAGTGGTGAGGGAAAATGATTTATTTGAATAATTACCATATCAAAATGAACTACAGAAGGGAAGAGGAGGAGAAAGTGGAGGAGAATGAAAAGGCAAAAAATTTGCCTTATTTGCCTCTGTAAAAAAGGGGGAAAAAATCTACTTCTTAATAACTATCCTCCCTTTTCTCCTTATTTACACTTTGGGTTTCTCACACAAGTGAAACCATGTGTCTTGGTTACTTTTCTCTCATTGCTGGGACAAAATACCCAACATCAAAAATGAAAGAAGGAAAGGTTTATTTAGCTCACTGTTTGTGGAGGTTTCAGTCCATAATCAGCTGGTCACAAGACAGGGTGGCATGGCACCAGGGCAACACTTCAAGGAAGCAGCCAGAGGAAAAGAGGAACAAGTCTATTTTCCTCTCTTATATTGTAGACAAGCCCCATCCCCACTCCAGGGCAGGTATAGCACTCATAAAATCTCCATTCCCTCTTTTGCACAGGCTGAGGATGTTTACAAAGTAAGGATCCTGGCTCCCTGCTGAGGCTCTTAGTTAACCTTCTAAACTTCTCAAGTTGACACAATGTATCAACCATAACAATCCATACCTCCTTGCCAACTTGGCAACCAGACACATTTCTTTAAACCAGCCTTCAGATACAAAGGCATGCTTATTCTTAGCATTTTGCAGCTTAAACATTATAACACAATTTAGCAATCCTTAAGAACCGGCATGAAGTCTATCAACATTACTAGAAACAACATTTTGTCCTTGGACTCCCAAAGACCTATGTACATCCTTTTATGCAAAAGGCATGTAGTCTATCTGTAAGAGTTGCCAGAGTCCTAATAATTTCAGCATTTCTAAAAAGTCCAAGTCCCAAGTCTCCTCTGAGATGGAAGGCAAACTCTTAGCTGCAAGTCCCTGTACAAATGCAAAGTTATAAACTGTCAACTTACAATGGCACAGATAGACATTACCACTCCAAAAGTTACACATGGGAGTACAGAGCATTAGAACCAAAACAAGTCCAAAATCCAGCAGGGCAAATATTAAGTCTTGTAGTTCCATGTGCATCATTTGCGGCAATCCTGTGGCAAATTGTGAGTTCCAAAAGGTTTGTGTGATTCCACCCCTATGGCACTTGGGGTGGTTACCAATGCATGGCTTCTCTTTGGGGCTGGCTTTGTTCCCTCATTGCAGATTTCCTTAGAGGTCCCATGCTCCTGGCTTTTCTAAACTTCTGGGTTGCCCACTGCACCACTGGCTTCATACAGCTTAACACACTGCCCTCTCAGGGGCACAATCCTGGCCTCCCAGCCCTTCTGAAATTGGGGGAAGTCTTTTCAACCTCAGAACTTGTG
The DNA here is from genome assembly GCA_004027455.1 of Hydrochoerus hydrochaeris. Classification (NCBI taxonomy): domain Eukaryota; kingdom Metazoa; phylum Chordata; class Mammalia; order Rodentia; family Hydrochaeridae; genus Hydrochoerus; species Hydrochoerus hydrochaeris. The sequence continues at coordinate 41,199 of PVLA01005536.1, forward strand.
CATTCTCCATGCACCTAAAACCAGTGCCACAAGGATGCTGCCAGGGTCTACTGCCATCTGGACCAGAAGCCAGGCTTTCCTCTTTCTTGGCTGTAGAGGCTGAGTGCCTGAATTTCTGGGCACTCTGAACCAGATTGCGAGGAACAAGTTTTCTATGCTATGGCCGTTCTGAAACCTAGTGCGGCCACCACCACCATTCTGAAATATGGTGCTCTATGGCTTTCTCCTCCAAGCAAAGGCTTTCTCTTTTGCAGTTTTAGGTCTGCAAACCATGGGGACCTGCTGCTTCCTGTGATGAACCCAGACCACTTTTTTTATTTCTCTGTTCCTTCTCAGCATTTGAGGATTCAGCTCTATTTTTACAGTCCACAGCTTTCTGGCTAAATTCACAATGTTTTCAATCACCCTGCTGGGCTCTTGGCTCTTGATTCACAACATAAATCTGCAATGAAAAGATGGTTCCCCAGAAGGGAAAGCACGGTTAAGGGAAGTACACAGTGTTAGAAAGCAAGAATTGTACCTGTGGCTTTCCAGATATAATGGCTCATGTACAGAAATTTTAAAAAGACAGCCCTAGATATTAAGGACACCAATATTTATGAAGAGGAAAATTGTTCCAAAAAAAAAAAAGAAAGAAGAAAGAAAAAGATAAAGAAAAGAAAAACTGTGGCATTCATACAACAATTGTGTCTCTCAGAATTACTATTTCATCTTTTATTGCTATGAAACTATTAGTCCTTTCTGTGCTAGACATTAAAAAGTAGAATGTATGTAAATTGCCCATCTCCAGGAAAAGTATGGTATTAAAATTCAAAGATATGATTACCTCTTTATATGAAAAGTTCACATGAGAATAGTACTTGTAATAATATGATTACAAATGTTTTTAAATTTTAACTCTCTCAGGTTTCAAAATTTAATCTGTGATGAAAAACATCAAGACAAAAATAAAATAATAAAAAATTCTCAGGAAAACTTTCCTAAGTAAATAGCTGCATGCGAATGCTAAACTAATTGCAATAAAATTATAGCAGTTGTCAAAAACTCAGCAAAATAGCAATACCTCAGGGTTATTAGTAGTAAAGAGCCTATTTAACATAATTTGAAATATTTAGATTATAATATAATCAATCCCAGTGTTTTAATTTTAACATGACAAGGAGAAAAAAGATAACATTTTATATTAAGCTATAAACATATAAAATATATTATTACTTTTGAAATAATAAATTTTAGTTTTCTAGACAACAGATACCTATCTTTTAAATAGTGATTTTCACATATACGTGCATCAGATAACACTATAAATTAGGTAACATTTTACATTTTGGAGTTGATGGACATCAAGTCACAAGTAATCAATTTATTTGATTTAAGTAGCAAAAATAGTAACTGAGCTGAAATTAAAGTTCTTCTTTTGTTTGACCACAAAGTGAATATTATTCACTATTTAATTGCTTACTCTATCATAATATTGAACTTGCAGTTATGCTCAGAATAGTTAGCTTAGTATTCTTAAATTGGTAGGAGTTCTCAGTGCTTCCTCAAATGTGTTCCAAGTGTTTAGAACAGTGTTTGGCTTTAGTAGTGATCAACAAATATTAGCTGAATGAATAAAATGTGCTGTAACATTTAAGTATAACTAGATTTTAAAATATTGAATCATGTGCCATGGCTCTGCATGTTTAATCTTTCCAGACATAAATTAACTAATCAAAATACAAATCTTGTCAACCTACAGCAGAGTCAATGTGTTGATCACATCTAAAATTTCACTTTTCAGTAATTTCCCAAATTCAGCTTTGAATATACACTTTAATCACACAATGGAAACAAAAAATATTAAGAATTTCTGTGCCCACATGGAATGTTTATGATAATTGGTAAAAATTGTAATCTCTAAACAATTTATTCTAGTAAGTTATTTTAATATGAAAACATTTCAATTATATTACTACATGCTATTATTTATTCACATACATCAGGAATCTTGACGTCTATAATTTCCTTACTTAACTGTGAAAATAAAATGCAGCCAAGTTCATGTGCTAATGATAAAAAAATTATTCAGAAGACTTTATAGAAGTTATACACTGAAAAATAAACATTTTATAAATATCACTTTCTGAAAGGCAAAAATATAGAAAGTTAATTTTCTCTTCATATTTTTAATGTTAATAAAAGTTTCCTCATCATGCACAAAAGGAGCAATCAGGTTGGTTTGAAAGAATATTAGTGTCTTCATTGCTTTGTTCTTAGTGACACTGATAAAAGCTGCTATCTATGTAAACTGGATAAACACCTTGGACTTCAAAGAGGAGGCTGGGAGAACAGGTCCCTGGCGTTGCTTTCTTTGCTGGCTGCCACGCTGATTATCTGCTACGCTGAAGACATTTCTTTAATAATTGATATTCCTGAGAGGGGTTTGTTCTATAACAGCATCATGAACACAAATAGAGCTTAAACTCAAAGACTTGCACATCTCCCTATATGGATCTCAAAGCCCAGTAGAATATTAGATACTTAATGAAATCTGTATTTTATGAATACTTGAATAGTGTACTCTTTAAAGTTTGTGTAGATATGCACAGAGACAATAACACCTAACTTTTGGGAACTGAGGAAATAGACTCATATTACTAAATAAATAGAATTTTCACAAAATGCTTAGATGCCACATCTTAAAAAAGTTTAATTGTACATGATGGGAACATTTTTAAAGTAATATAAAATTTTCTGGAATTATAAAAAGAGAATGCCAGCATATTATAAACTCTCAGTTTAATATAGAAACAATAATATAAATCACTGTGCAATAATGTAACCATTTTATTAAATATATTGGTCTCGATGTGTAAGTCATAAAAGAATTTTATTTCTCTTCCCACTGTCTCTAAACCTAATCATCAGTCTGATGCGTATGTTTCTGGGATAAATTCATGAGTAGTTCATTTGGTATTTCAGGCTTCAAACTGTTCTATGTAATGAGCTGAAATCCTGATTTACTATGTAATCAGAACCCTGCGCTTCATTTAAATAAAAGCTTCTATTCTTTGCTCCGTGAATCCTGCTTTAAGGTGGAAAGTCTGTGCTTGGGGAAGAGAAAGATTAACTCCTCATCTCATTATTTTGCCAACCCTTGCTTTAATTTCTAGCTTTGTGTTTTGACCCCAGATACTCCTCCCACTGAGATCCTAATGAGTGGACAAGTGATCTGGGGGAAGAGATGAAGTTTAATTTTTTTTTAAAGCTGTTTATTTTATTAGTAAATGTTTGCATTACATGCACTTTACAGTCTTGTTTGGAAGTTGGAACAGGTACATACTTTTTTCTTTTGTGAATTCTCTTAATCCCCTCCATTCCCCTTCTACTTTCTCTTTACCCTTTATCATTCTTGATGATATTATTAATCTTTGCTCATGTCTATGGCATATAATGCCCACATCCATTGAAGTTATTAGGATCTTGAAGTGACATGGCATATCTTAATTCTACCCGTTTCCACATTCCTTCCCTCCACCTCACCTTTTGTTCCCTGGACCCTTCCCATTAGCAGTTGTGCCATCCCCTTGTCTTGTTCTACCTTTCACTTATTTCTTTCCTAGTTGGTACTTTGCTTCATTTAGATGAGAGATATTATATGATGTTAACATTTGTGTGCCTGATTTATTTCACTCAATATCATACTTATGTGGTGCATCCATTTTCCTACAAATATCTCAGATTTGTTCTTCATTATAGCTTCATAATGGACTATATATAGATACCACATTTTTTTTGTCCAATCATCTTCTGATTGGGTATACAGGCTGTTTCCATGACTTTTCTAGTATAATTGTGTTGCTTTAAACACTGATATGCATGTATTTGTGTAGCGTGGTGTTTTAGCTCTTTGGGAAAGATACTAAGAAGAGGGATAGGTGGGTCTTATGAATTTCTAATTTTGTTTTTTTGAGTAATATCTATACTTATTTCCATAATGGTTGTACTACTTTATATTCCCACCAAAAATATAGGAAGACTCCTTTTTTTAAACCATAGCTGTGCTAGCATGCTATTCTTTGATTTCTTGATGATCATAATTCTTTCTGGTGTAAAATGGAACATTAATGTTATTTTAAGTTTCATCGCTCTAATGCCAGAGATGTTGAACATTTTTTCACATATTTGTTGGCCATTAGTACTTCCTCCTCTGTAAAGCATCTGTTCATTTCACTTGCGCATTAGTTCCCGGTGTGAGGAGTAACTGGCAAAGCTACTGGAAGATAAAATAGGTAAAACAAAGACAACATGAGTTAGGACAGTACCAGCAAGAATTAACAGATGGGAAAAATCAGGCTAAAAACCTTCCGTACAGCAGAAGAATCAATCAGTAGGGTGAAGAGATGGTCCACGGAATTTTGCTAGCAGCAGCTAGCAAAGTATTTTGCTAGTTACTGCTCAGACAGAGGACAAATATCTTGAATTTCCTTTTGAACAGCTATTAACCATATTTCAGTGGTACAAATATTCAACACTGACTTCTTTATGGAAACGATTTTTCTCTGTTTTTTAAAAAATCCCTTTCCACTACCCCAGGAAGCTATAACGGCGGTTAACTCATTATTGACATCTCCTCCAGCTGATGATGAATGCATCCCTTTACTCAAATTCATCTTTGACTCTTATAGAACATTCATAGTCTTCTCAATTATAGTTCAACTGGGTGAGGTCCTTTCAAAATTTTGAAAAAGTTCTTGTACCACATATCTGGTTCAAGAGAAGCATATATCTTGAGGTTCCTTTTAATTTTGCCACTTCAGGCAAATAATGATATTCTTTGATCTTCATATTTCTCAGATATGTTTTAGACTCACTTCTGGGAACTCAGAGGAGTGTGTAACAAGTTTTAATAGTGGCTTTCATGAAACATGGCCCTTTGGCTAATGGTAAGGATAAGCAATGTCATAGCATCCCAACAGTTACTGCAAATGTAATTAAAGTTTCTTTGTTTGACTCCTCAGCCAATTAATGTCTGGCTTTCCTGAGATGAATTTGAATAAAAGGATGCATTTATGGTCAGCTGGTTGTGATGGTCCTAAGTCTCAGCAGCATCCAGAATAGCAGAGCTTGATTCCTGCTAGTATTAGATCTGCTGTGTTCTGGAATTCGTAAGTCCATGCGGGATAATTATAAGTAATTTTAAGACAAGGATATGGTTATGGACTGAGTATTTGTGTTCTCCAAATCTAATTCTTAATGTTCTAAGCATCAAAATGATGGTACTTGGAGATGGAGCTTTTGGAAGGAAATGAGAGATGGATGGGGTCTTGAGGGTAAGTGGTGTCCTTATAAGAATAAAACTGCCCTTCTCCCTGCCCTATTCCACTCCCTGTCTCCCTCCCCTCCTCTATGCTCCTTGCTTCCTTTTCCTCTCTCCCTCTCCCTATTCCTCTCTCTTTCTCTTCTCAGACTCAGAGATGGGAGAACACTCAGAGACACCGTTTCTTAGGATCTACGAGCCTAAGAAAATTGTACAAAGATACGAATAGGTAAAGAACCTTGATCCTGTACTTCGAGCTTTAGAACATAAAAAAATAAATTTCTGCATTTTGATCCACTCCGTATGTAGTATTTGCTTGGACAATGCAAGATAAGACAAACACCAAAGCTCAAAAATCTGGGAAACTTGCAAAAGATGTTTCAGCTAAGTGATAGAGACTGTACTGAAACCTAGGGTTGCTTGAATGTAGTCTTGGTTCTTTTGGTAGATCTCACCCTTATCTCCTGTGAGTTCATATTCCTTGGACATACATTTGAGAAAGGCTTGACAATTTTTATATTTTTTATAATTACAATAACCTTTTCAAAAATATTTGCCAGCATTTCTGAAAATGGATAGACTAATTTATGTTGGTACTATTTATTATCTAAAAACACCTAGAATTTAAACATTGAGATCTATTCTTTTGAAAGTAAACATTTGGAATCCTCCTCCTATTAGAAACTGAATATATATTTTTATTTTTATTTATATTTACTTTTCAGGGATTATTAAGGATCTGAGATGTTCGAAGTAATTCATTCTGAAGGACAACTGATAAGGCTATATGAATATTTACATTTTTGATAAATAAAAAAGGCAAAACAAAAGCTAGAAATAAAATATGCAATAATTATGTATACATTCTGGCAGATTTTATCAACTTGTTTCCATATTTGAGAAGTCCTTTCCCTGATGATTAAAAGGAGATATAGCACCATCTCATTAGCAGCATTAAAGCTTAGTGATCCTGCATAGAAAATCTATTAACATTCCCTGGATCCAATTTGGTTGCCGACATACCAAATATATGACTTTTAAAATTTAAATTGCTCTCAAACTATTCCAAGAGTCTACATATCTGAAATGAGTGACATAGTTCCATATTTATATCCCATAAAGATATTTATTTGGTATTTATTCTATGTAGAAAGAAGAGTAACAGTATGTTGAAAGAGCTTATATGTGATGATGATAACACTTATAATTAAAATATTTTGTGATCATAAGGGGACATTAAACTTCAGAATATGTAATGTATTTCAGTTTTCTTTTGATCATGCCTTGACTTAACTAACTAAAGAGAATCTATTTTTTCTAGAAATGTACTTCAGATCATTTTTTAAAAACTGATACATTTCTGGTTTATGAAAACAGATAAATCAATAAAATTTATTTCTGGCTCAAAAATGTTTTTCAATTCAACCAGAGGAGCCAGGCCAGCCAAAAGGGGAGTCAAGCCGGCACTGTGCCATGAGGTGAGTTGCAGCTCGCCAGGGCAGGCCTGGAAAAGTTTGGGACCATTGATCCTGGCTGCTAGGTGCCTACCCAACCCCCTTAGGTCACTGGAATAGGCTTCAGAGGTTCCACAGGCTTGAGTAGACTGCGCCCAGTGACCTTCATTCAACCAGGGGAGCCAGGCCAGCCAAGGGGGGAGCCAAAGCCTAGTGAGTCTGAGTAGCAGAGGGCTCAGGAGGTGATTTCCAGCACATCCAGGGAAATCTTTGGAAAATGGCTGGAAACATGGAAATATAGGAAAATGGCAAAACAAAAGACCAAAATGCAATCTGAAACCTCCAGCCCATCCCAAGAAAACCTAGGAGCCATGTACATAGAAGAAAATAATATACATACAAATGAAATGCTTGAAATGATATCAACTGAAATAAAGAAGCTATGAGGGAACTCAAATCAGAACTATTCTCCCAAGTAAAAGAAGAAATGATAAAAGTAGTGAAAGAAATACTGAATACATCCAACGAAGACACAGCTAAAAAATTATAGGAACCAGGCAAAATGATAGAATCCCTGAATAAACAGTTTAAGAGACAAACAGAATGCATTAAGCAGATTCAAAGAGATATACAGAATATCAAAAACTCTAATGAAAGTTGCAAAAACTGCCTCAAGGAAAGTGAAGATAGAATCTCAGACCTCGAAGATAAGATTGCAGCTAGTGAACAGGAACAGAAAGATCTAAAAATAACAAGAAATCAGGTAATAACAATTCAACATCAGCACGATGATGCAAAGAAAAACAATATAAGATTAATAGGGATAAAAGAAAAAGAAGGGGAAAATGCAAATGATATCAAGAGGCTATTTACAGAAGTAATAGCTGAAAACCTCCCAAACATGAATATGGAAACTGACACACAGATTAGTGAACATATAGAACTCCAAATAGCCATAACCAAAACAAAACTACACCCAGACATATAATAATCATCATCCCAGAAATCCAACATAAGAACAGAATATTAAAAACTGTTAGAGAGAAAAGACTGATCACCTATAAAGGAAAACCTATCAGAATCACAACAGACTTCTCAACACAAACAATGAAGTCAAGAAAAGCATGGAGTGAAGTTTTTCAGATCCTAAAGGAAAACGACTTCCAACCCAGACTGATGTACCCTGCAAAACTGTCCTTAAAAATGGATGGAGAAATAAGATACTTCTATGACAAATAACAGCTGAAGAACTTCATGATCACCAAACCAACCCTACAGAAATATTGAAAGAAAGACATTCTAAATAAACAAAGGAAAAAACCACTAAGCAAAACAGACAAACAGAAAGGAAAGTTAAGATACAACATCAGAAAGATAACATGTCAACAATAAACCAATATATGACAGTTATAACCATTAATGTAAATGGCCTCAATTCACCAATTAGAAGAAACAGACTGGCAGAATGGATCAAGAAACAACATCCAACCATATGCTGTCTATAAGAAACCCATCTAACCCAAAAGGAAACTCATAGACTGAAAGTCAAAGCATGGAAAACAATACTCCATGCAACAGGAACTCAAAAAAAGGGGAGGGATAGCTATTGTGTTTGTAGACCATGTGAACTTCAAGCCAAGAATGGTCCAAAGAGATAAAGAAGGTCACTACATATTAGTTAGGGGAAAACTTCAAGAGGAAGAGATAAAAACCTTAAATATATATGCACCAAATTCCAGAGCACCCAGCTATACAAAGCAAGTATTAACAGAAATGAAAAATCAAATAGGCAATAACACAATTATATCAGGAGACTTTTAACATGCTATTGTCACAAAGGGACTGGTCAACTAAAAAGAAAATCAGCAAAGAAATAACAGAACTGAATCACACCTCTGAACAAATGGATTTGATAGACGTATACAGAGTGTTCCATCCAACAACATCAGAATATACATTCTCAGAAGTACATGGGACATTCTCTAAAATAGACCATATACTAACCCACAGAACATATTTAAGTAAATGCAAAAGAATTAAAATTATCCTATACATGTTATCAGATCATAGCATCATGAAACTGGAAATTAATAATAAAAGTAACTGCAAAAACCCCACAAATACATGGAAATTAAATAATACACTCTTGAACAATCAGTGGGTCACAGAGGAAATTAAAGAAGTAATTAAACAATATCTACAAGCAAACGAAAATACAAATACAACTTATTGGAACCTGTGGGATGCAATGATAGTGGTCTCAGAAGAAAATGTATTGCACTGAGTTCCCACATTAGGAAAACAGAACAAACACAAATAAGCAACCTTATATTACACCTGAAACATCTAGAAAAAGAAGAGCAAGCCAAGCCCAAAGCCAAAAGATGGGAGAAAATTATAAAGATCAGAGCAGAAAGTAATGCAATAGAGACTAAGAAAACAATTCAAAGAATCAATGAATCAAAGAGTTGGTTCTTTGAAAGAATAAATAAAATTGATAAGCCCCTAGCCAACCTAATTTAAAAAGGAAAGAAAAGACTCAAATTCATGCAATACAGAATGAAAAAGATGAAATCACTACTGACCCCATGGAAATACAGATCATCAACAACTACTTCTAAAACCTCTACTCTCATAGGTTCAATAACACAGAAGAAATGGAGAGATTCCTAGAAGTATATGAACCACCAAAGCTGGATCAAGAGGATGTAAAACTGCTGAATAACCCAATTTCTATTAATGAAACTAAAAATTTAATCAAGTCCCTACCCACAAAGAAGAGCCCAGGCCCAGAAGGATTCACTGCGGAATTCTACAAGAAATACAGAGAAGATTTAATGCTGATACTCCTCAAACTCTTCAATCAAATTGAAAGGGATGCAATTTTCCCTTAGTCATTCCGGCAAGCAAATATCACTCTAGTACCAAAACCTGAGAAAGACCCAACTAAAAAAGAGAACTACATGCCAATCTCCCTAATGAAAATAGATGCAAAAATTCTCAATAAATTATTGGCAAACAGGATGCAGCAAATCATCAAGAAGATTATACACCATGACCAAGTGGGATTCATCCCAGGCATGCAGGGATGGTTCAACATGTAATTCACCATATCAATAGAGCCAAAATTAAGAATCACATGATCATTTCTATAGATGCAGAAAAAGCTTCTGATAAGATCCAACACCTATTCATATTAAGAACCTTACAGAGAATTGGAATAGATGGTCTATACCTCAATATGATAAAGCCCACCTATGACAAACCAACAGCCAGTGTTATACTAAATGGTCAAAAACTGAAAGCCTTTACCTTGAAATCAGGCACAAGACAAACATGTCCCTTATCACTGCTCCTATTCAATATAGTACTGGAAATACTAGCCAGAGCAATTAGAGAAGAGAGAGAAATAAAAGGAGTAAAGATAGGAAAAAAAAGTTAAATTATCATTATTTGCAAGTGGCATGATACTCTACATAGAAGACCCCCAAACCTCCATTGAAAGACTCCTTGATATAATAAATAAATTCAGCAATGTAGCAGATACAAAGTCAATACTCAAAAATCAATAGCATTCTTATACACTAAGAACAAAATCACCGAGTGAGAAATAAGAGAAGCCACATCCTTCACACTAGCATCCAAAAAATTGAAACACTTAGGAATTAATCTAATGAAAGATGTAAAAGAGTTGTACGGGGAAAATTATAATACCCTGAAAAAAGAAATTGAAGAGGACCTCAGAAAATGGAAAGACATCCCTTGTTCATGGATAGGAAGAATAAATACTGTGAAAATGGCCATTCTCTCAAAATTGTTATACACATTCAATGCAATCTCAATGAAAATACCACTATCATACCTCATAGATCTAGAGAAATCACTCCTAAAATTCATCTGGAACCAAAAGAGACCTAGAATAGCAAAGGCAATTCTAAGCAGCAAAGCCAAGGCAGGAGGCATCACAATCTCTGACTTGAAGGTATACTACAAAGCTACTGGAATAAAATCAAAGTGGTACTGGAATAAAAACAGACTTGAAGATCAATGGATTAAACTAGAAGATACAACTGGGAACACACTCAACCACCTTATCTTTGATAAAGGGGCCAAACATGTTCACTGGAAGAATGACAGTCTCTTATTGGATTTTAATATGTTGATAGTATAAACAAAATTTTTATGGAAAATGATATAATATAGCAGCTATTGTTCATCTTTGGTTGTTTGGTTCAGAATGCCTTGCAACTCTTTCATTCTCTTGAGTGGTTTTATTCTATTTTGTTATGTTTGACATTATTGTGTGTAAAGCTAAGCTCAACTATTTCAAAGAAAGAGACATTATGATAGCTACTGTTAATATCCAATTGCCTTGTTGTGAAGTGCTGCGTTGCTTACATTGTTCTGTTCTGATCTGCTTAGATCTGTCCTCTTTTGTTTTATTCTCTTTAAAATAAAAAAATAATGAAAATCCCCCCAAAGTATTTTTCTACATAAGACTTTTTAAAAATACAATCTTTCCAAAATATCAGTTCAAGGTTTTTTGTTTGGATCTTTTGAAGACAGACTAAATAGTTCAAAGGCTGAAAACATACTATATGAACCATATATGGCCTCGTAAGGTGAACAAAGTCTCATTTTCCTGAGCAAGTATTACTTAAGCCAAACACTGAATTCAGATGCAGTAGGCACAATTATTTTTAATGTTTCTATAAGCAGTAAATATTTGTGTCCCTCCTACATTACACACATTTAACTGCTAAAACTTAGATGATTTCTACTATGAGATAATTCTGACCAGATAAAAAGCATTTGGAAAACTAGTTATCATTAGAAACCACAGACTAGAAACCTGACCCCCCCCCCATGCACGTGTCACCTCCTGTGTGCTTTAAAACCTTAATACAGTGTTTATTCTCTATAAAGAGTAGAGGGACCTACTGTTGCGGTTCCATATTTATATTCCATTAGCAAGCGACATTATTCAAACCTCATTATTACTCCTAATGAATCAACACACCAAAGCTAAACTTTAAGCCAGTGTGAAATATTTGAATGAGTTCCTGCAGAGCACTGAACTTGGTGGGAAGATTTCTATGAAAAGAACAAACTGAGAAGAAAAAAAATTAAGTGCCTTAATTGCCATGATAAATAGTAACATTCCGTGTTTAATATTTGCCCCAAACTGATATGGATGTAAATAATGCAAAAGTTATTTGCAGGGCCATCTACTTTGCTGGCTGCTTTTGGAAATAGAAATTCTAGGACACAGGCAAGGTCACATACAATAAAACTATTTTCTTAGAAGCTAAAGATCATCAGGTAGCTATGCTTTTCAAGGAAACAATGATGAAGTCATTGCTGCATCACATAGATGCTCTCCAAAATTTAATGGTTCAATTTACCATTATCTTTACTTTCCTACAGTGCAAATATATACCTATCCAAAGATTCTAGTTTTCATTTTTAGCACACTACTCAGTAAATAAGTTGTTCAAAAATTTGTATTTGATAATTGTCCAATTGTAGACTGATGTAAGTGACATAGCACATACAATGTAGTTTTGGCTAATATTAACATTTTGTAGTTTAGTTGCACTAAATGCATTTACAATTTAAGATGGATTAAATGGGGTACAACCCCACTGTAAAATAGGGGGCATGCTGTATGCAAGTTATAATATTGTTAACTTTCCAGGTTGGAATTCTTTACTAGTTAAATTATCCATGATAAAAAGCAAAGATATAAATTCCTATTTTGGCATGTTCCTTTGTCTGTAAATAAGGCAAACATGATGTCCTACAGTGCAACATCAAAAAAAGCTATTTTCAGCCTTCAAAGTTTCATGAAGCCAAGTTCAACATTACTTCCAAATGCAGTTAACATGTAGCCATGTTTTAAGTTGGTAAGTGGTAAGATTAAAAGTAAGAGAATCTAAATAACTGAGCAGTTACATTAATAGTTGCTCAAGTGAAAAACCATGGCAATCTAAAGAGGGAAACAGCTAACGATCAGAAAGAAAGCGAGGAAATACAGAAATCCAAGGTGGGCCAGTGTGGGCTCTTGGTATTGATTAGGGTGATTAGTTAGACATCGTAAGGAAGCTATGATATGGGCCTGAATTCACTGAGGAGACAGTCTTGGGGAATCTATGTGAGGACCCCACAAAATTAGAGGCAGAGCAGAAAACTTATGCGTTTGTGGGGGTGCAAGTGCCGAGCCCCGCAGCACAGTGCTTCCACTTGCAGCTGTCTCAGCAAGGTCTTCATCTCCATGAAAATAAATCCAGGTTCAAAAACTCCTTGTAAAGATGTCCATTCCTTTTTAATTTTAAAAACAAAAAAGAATAAAGACAATCGCCATGAATTTTTAAAAAATGTCTATTTCTGACACACTGTCTGGGGTGGTAAGATGTGGTGAGGTGAGACATAACATCAACCTCAAATATGTTACTGGACACTTGTATAGAGAAGTTCATATCACATGATGTATAATTCTGATGCTGTAAGAATATACGAGACTGAGTGATAATTTATTTTTTTAAGAAAAGTTAATTAGTTCACATTTCTGGAGGCTGTATTTCCAAGGTCATGCAGCCTTAATGGATTAGCTTCTGATAAAAGCCTCACATTGCTCCATGCATGGGGTTAAAGTCAAGGAACAGTAATGACAGGTGAGAGGCCAAACGATGACTATCCCTAACTCGTTTCTGCTACAATACATTTATTCATTCATTCATTAACCCAAGCTTCAAACATTTCCAGCCAGGTCCAATCTTACCACCTATGTGCCTTGCTACATAAAGGAATTCAGCACCAACATGAGTGTTGATGTGAATAAATTATAGTCAAACTATGAAATTTTACTAATGAACATATTTTGGTTTACTCATCATTTATGGTAATAAAACTACCTATGTTCTTTTAGTATTTATTTACTTTCTTATTTTGAGCTTTCTAGGGATTGAAATGTATTAATTTCATTAGTTGTAACAAATGTTTTGTACCACACACTCTCACAGCTTGTCTACCAGAAGCCTTTTCTTAATACATGCATTAATCTAGTGAAACATAATAAATATTTGTGAAACAGCAAAATGAACACAAAATCACCAGTTGATGAAAATCTTATACCTGATAAATACTACCCTAAAAATTTTGCCTGCACCAGTAAACACTATTGGAAAGTTGTAATAATCACTCTCATGGCTTTTTGTATAACATTTGTCATTTTTTCCACTTTAATTTTTAAACATTTAGTAAAATTATTTTTATTACAAAGGTATCATATCCTATGCAACAACAAAAAATATTTTCATTTGAAAATATGTTGTTTATCAATATGAATGCAAGTATACATGTTTTTAGTCTTATATGTTATTGTAAGTATATCACAATTTTTGAGTCCATCCTCCTATCAGTGTGTATTTTGGCTCATTCAAGGATTTAGCTATTGCAAACATTTTTCTTTAAATCCTCTAATATCTGTGTAACTGTTTCCATTAAGAACATATCTGGATACTAGGTTTACTGGATTTTAGTACATTTAAATGCTCAAGTGGATGACTGGAAGGGATTTCACTAAGGCAATCAACCAATTTGCTCTCCTACCAGCAGTGTGTAAGAAATCAGCTTTCCCTTAAACACTTGATATGTACAGTGTTTCCATTTAAAAAGCCACCTGGGGGCAGGTGATTGAGCAATTTGAGCCCTGGGAAATATTTAATGCACGAATAAATATTGATGTGCTATCATTAGTATTCAGAAGCTACATAAAGGCTGATCTTGCCATAGATCAAATTTTAATGTAAAATAACTTGTACAGTTCCTGACAAATATGACTGATATGAGCTATGTGAAGTCAGTGTTTATAGGACCAAAAAATTTAGTGATTTCATATAATTTAATTTAAGACAAGAGTTTCACCATGAACCTATCTGTATTGGTAAAGGGTTCTGAAGATATATATATATATATAATATATATATATATATATATTATATATATATCTTACACATGATTTATGTATTTAACAGGCCGTCTTGTAGGATCAGAGGAAGAGAGCCACAATAACTTCATGCTGGGGAGCTCTGGAGCAGAAGGGATCACGGATGTAGCGCCGCTGCGTGGAGAGGTGCTGGCAGGAGTCTGCCACGGGAGGCCAGAGAATGAGACTGAGGTGCACAGGCCGTGGCAGCAAAAGGCACACCGAGCCACGCAAAATGGGGCTCTTCAACCAGCACCAGCCTCTTTTGATTTCCCTTTTATTCCATCCTGGATATAATTCTATTTGTGGCTGCCACTCACAGTCTGGGTGGATTTTCCTCCCACAGTTTTGTGGCCCATGTGCCAATCATCTCTGGAATAAACCCCAAAGGAGCACTAAAAAGTGGGCTTCACTAACCTGCTGTGTGTCCTCTGAGCAAGTTGACATGCCATGATTAACAGTCACTCCGTCCCTGCTCTTCACGCTGACATGAGATTTTAATGTAGAATGTTTCCCCAGATCCTTACAATTTTACTAAAACTGTCTAATCATTTAACAAGGTCTTTTTATGGTTTTTTCTACTACTGAATTATATGAATTGTGATTTATAGATATATTTTAAAGGAACAATTAAATTTCTTTTTTCCTTACAATAACCCTAAGGCTGGCTTGAGGTAGGAAAAGGGTAGCAGGGAGGCATTCAGAAGGAAAAGGTGCTCAACCAAGGCCGCCTAGAAACACAAATGAGAAGCCAGAAATGAAAAAAAAAAAAAAAAAAAACCTTCTAACTCATTCTCTCAGTGACCCTTTCCTCCTGAGCAAGCGTCATGTCCTAACAGTACTGAATCCATCAGTGGGTGGATCCTTCAATGTGTACAGTGCACCCGTGACCCAGTGCTGATAAAAGTCATGTGTGCTGCAAGTGTAAAACACGGTGCTTTGAAGTATGTCTGCACTGCAGGATAGACAGATTGCTAGGGAACCTGCCTTACTTCGTGGATTTAGTGTAACCCGTGGTGAGAAGTTAGTATCAATCCTCTCGGCAACTTCTAATGTCCAGTGCATTGTTATTAACTGCAGATTCCACACTATACATGTATTTCTTGGACTAATTTCTCTGACCTAATTTAAATATTGTATCTTCGCCAAGATCTTCCCACACCCTTCAGTGCCACTCAAGATTCTGGCAACCATCATTCTGCTCTATGCTTCCGTGAGTTCATATTTTTCATATTCCACACAAAAGTAAGAACACACACTTATTTGTCGCAAAGGAATGAGATGTTGAATGAACCATAGACATCCTGGTAAGACATAAATACTCCAGTAATTAATGACAAATAGTAAAAATAAATGAAAAAGTACAGGCTGATTAAATTTTTATTTGTTACTCTAAAATGAACTAAATCCTGACTTCCCCAATTTTCATTATATTGCACATACGTATTAGAATAGGAAAGAATATTTGGATATTATCCCAAAATGTTTTACTGGATAAATAAGAAAACTTTTGATAAGAGGAAAACACAAACTGAAAACATACAATTCTATGACACACCTTTGTTATAGAAACAAAAAATACATTGCTTCTATGAGAAATGATTTTTAAAAATTCAGCCAATATTTAAATTTTTAAAAATTATGAATTAATACATGCATTGCATTAATCCCTCCCACGCTACGCCTCCTGTGCTGGAACTCACCGATTCCAAGATCAGCGCCGGTGCTGGACCAGTGCCAGAGGTCATTTTTCCAGCGTGTTTACCAGCACGGCCTCAATGGTCTGAATCAGTTCAAAGCACCTACTTTTCATAGGCATGTTTGACTTCAGGGAAGAGCTAGAAGTCTCACAAGACCACGGCGCCAGACCTCACAAAAAAGGAGGATGAAAGGTCCAGTATAATGTTTTCATGAAATTGTGTTTCCACTGGATTACTGTTGACGGCAGCACCCATCTTACTTTTGAGCACATATCATAAGGGCGTTCACGAAAAAGGCTTTCCAGAGCTGCTTCAAAACCTAGAAGAGTGATAAAGTGTTCAACGAGGGGGAGTATTTTCACAGGAATTGATGACAATGTATCTCTTACTATATATAATAAATGTTTTAAAATTTAAATATTTGCCATATATTTATTGCACTGTGTACATTGAATTTTTATTCTTTTGCTTATTTTTAAATTATACACATTCCAGAGATGAATATGTGGTTATTCTGATGTTAGTCTTAATCACCTAGATAAAATCAAGCTTTTCTTTTTTTATTTAACCTTTATCCTGCAGACCCTGTAGATACTGAATTATGCAACCGAGTTATCCACCATTAAAGTGCTGAAATGAGCAAGGTGTTATTAAACAGATGTCATAGGCAGTTTTCTGCTTCTTTAACTACTGATTTGTGAAGATGCTAAACTAATTTCAGCATCAAAGTGTCACATGCAGGTATAAATCAGTTTAACGTGTGTTACCATATTGCAAATTACAAATGCCTGTCAATGTCAGTGGAAATGATGGCATTCATAGAAAGAAAAATTATTGTCTCTAAATGTATGCAGTGTTTTTTTAAACGGAAAATGCTGACTGATATGTGCACAATGAAGGCACATTTTACCATGAAGTGAGATCTTGAAATAATATAACAAATGTGACAAGCACTAAATTTTTAGTTGATAAGAATAATAAAATGTAGAATGACTTCAAACTTTTTGCTTAGTGGATCAACATTGTCCATAGTTTGCTAATTCATTCATTCATTCATTAAATGTGGAGCACCAACCAATTACTAAACAATACCTAGTTTTAAACTTCAAGAGTGCTGTATCTGGTAAATAAGTTTTATACATAAAACTATAAGGAAAGATGATACATTGTAATTTTCAGCAGTCTGGTAGAGAGCAATGGCCAGTGAAGTTTGCTCAGTGAAAGATTTCCAAAGAAATGTAAAACACTTTAACTTTATATATACATATATATATATATATATGTATATATATATATATAATTTTAACCATATATATATAATTTCATTCCAAAAAGGTGTCTCATAACATAAGATTAATAATTTATGAATTTAACCTATAACTTATTCATTAAATATTTGAATCAGATAAAGTATATTTAAAAATTATATGCAAGACACAAATGATGAAAACTGCCTTTGAATAAAAGATGGCTCTTTTAAAGAATAAGTCATATTGCAATTTTAGAAAAGGTTTCCAATTCCTACTCACAAAATTAATGTCTGTAACATCACTTTATTGTATATACTTATTTAGTAATTATGTTCTTATTTCTTTACTATTATCTTCATAAACATAAGAACCTTTTATATTTCTCTGTCTCAAATATTTAAAAAGTGCTCCTCTTGTTTAATGAATGAAGAAAGAAATATGTCCTTTCGCTTGGAAAATAATTTGGTCTTTAGAAATTGTATGCACAGTACCTAACTTAATATTGTAAACATTTCTTTAAGCCTAAAGACAGCAAACAGAAAATATCTGTTCAGCACTGGAATGAAGGTCCTAGCCTGTACAAGATGGGGGAAAAACAGTCATATGTGATGGAAAAAATTTACATTTTTTTTATTCAGAAAAGTCATGATTGACATGCACTATTTTATGAGTTTTTAGAAGTAAAAAGCTTGAACTTTTAAGTGAGTTGTGAAGTTTGGGGATTCAAAGTCCACAATAACAGTTATTTCCAGGTGTGTGTGTGTGTGTGTGTGTGTGTGTGTGTGTGTGTTTTACAACTGTTTTCAAAAGCTTAGAATTAAACTTCTAAAATATCACTTAAAGTAGTATCAAATGTGTCAAACCTCCAGTGACAAAAATGATGTTGGAGTTATATAAGACATGAATGATAAAAGTGAAAACAACCTAAATCGATATATGTTTGCCATTTTCATAAATTAGAGAAGTAAGCAGAAATAGAAAACATTGCATGTAATCTTTAGTTTAAAATATATCACAGATCTACATGTAATATTCAACTTAATGCTAGACATTCTTGATATAGTTGTACAATATCTTTGCAATGTTTGAAAAGACTAAATTTCCTAGACAAGACCCAGAGTTCTATATTATAAAGATAACTAAATTAGAAAACTTTACTAATCAACAGATATTGCTTTATAAATAAAAGACAAGTCATATACTGGAAAAAATGTCAATGCTTGTAGCTGGCTGAATTTGTAAAAACCATTGTAACTTTATTGGGTGAAAGCAAAACAAACGTTGTGAATACCCTGTATAAAAGAAGATATATGAAACCAATAAAGGAGTGAAAAGATACTGTTAGTCATCACTGATAAAAAATGCTCAGCAAAATCACCATAGCAATGGATGATTTCTTTCCCAGACAACAATTATTTATAATACCTGATGGTGAAAAGCATAAGTAGAAATCAGACTTGTCGTGTTTTCTTTGTATAGGTGCAAAATTTACAAGTACTTGGAAAAATTATTCAGCAAAATGTTAACCATACAATCAGCAGTTTCATGATTTATACTTTAGTTAGGAGAAATGAAACTCTATATCTACACATGACTTGAACCAATACTTTAGTGACATATTTCTGAAATCATTAAAACTGATAACAAATTATCTCAACCATTAGAATCTATAAGAAAGTTTGTTATACACATACATGGCAATTAAAAAAGTTATTTAATAATGATGCCACTTCACGGACTGCCCACAATATATACATGAGAAAGAACAATAGAAAAGAGAATATTTACTACATAATTCATGTTATGTAACAATTGACATTTCAAAATAAATATGTGTGGTAGAAATTAAAGCCTCGGATGGCAATGAGAGTGGAAACATACTAAAACTGTCTGGAATGATAGAAAGTAGTTTATGGATATTCACTCTAAGGGTATATACATTTGACAAATTTCTACCTGTACATTAAAAATGTGCATATTTACTCTATGCTAACCTTGCATACACACATACACACTCATTGGTTACATTTTGTAAAAAACTTGACCTGATAAAAGAAATTATTAAACAGAAATCATGGTAAAGGAAAATTCACAGAAAAAAGTAAAAATAATTGAAAACTAAAGATACATAAAATAATTGAAACACTCTAAAACACATTTAATTGGATTCACAGAATGAAAAGAATGGGAGAATTATGCAGAAGGCATCTTTTTAAATTACTGGAAAATCTCACACACTAATAAAATCCAATAGAAAGACTAAAATTAAAAAAAAAATTCTTTGAAGGAAAAGATATTCACCAAGAAAAATCAGAATAAAGTTTTTGGGTTTTGAGGTACATTTTTTGAGACAGGGCCTCACTCTATCTTGCAGTTTGCCTTGAACTTACTCATGTAGCCCAGGTTGGCCTTAAATTCATGATATCTTCCCACCTGAGCCTCCAGAGTGCTGGAATTACACACATGTGCCACTATGCATGGAAGAAAAAATATTTGAAAACTAAAGGTGAAAAGGAAATTTTCAGATGCTATTGAAGAGACAGATTTTCTTCAGAAGTATAACAAAAACAGAAATGATGGAAGTCAGATAAAAATCTTAGTTTTTCAAGAGACTGAAAAAAAATCTGACAGCATAATAGTATAAAACTAGTGAAGGAAAAATAAAAGCATGTTAAGAATAAAAATGAATTATCAACATTTTTTATGTGAATTGTAGCAAAAAAATACGAAGTAGTAGTCTTCTTTTAGAAATGCCATGTAAAAGGAAATACAAAAAATGTTTTGGGGTGAAAACAAGGAAATCAGATGGAAGCTCTGAAATTCATTAATTACCAAAGACCAATGGAAAGAGATAATATGTTTGTTGGAAAATTTATGTGATTATTAACTACATGCAATCACATTTTTAGTAGATTTATGGCTTAACAGATAAACTTGAAGTTTTCAACCAGGGTACAGTATATATATCAGGAAGAGGTAAAGGGAATAAATATTATAAAGCCTACATTAGTAGGAAGATACTAAGATACTAATTACTATACAATTTTGAAATCTAAAAATGGATGTTATAAGTTCTATGGCAGTTATAAAAGACAATCAAGGAGATAAATTCAAAAGTCTCTCTTAAGAAAAAAGATAGAGAAATAACAGAATAATTATTTCAAAGTAGGTAAAACATGATTGTAAGCAATACTAACCAGCTAGAATAAGTATATAATATGACAATATTGAACCCAAACATATAAACACAATAGAAGGAAATGAAATGAATCGGCCACTTTCTAAAGCATAAACTGTTAGTGAGTATTTAAGGAAAATCTTTACAAAAGGAGCATCTTAATATCCTGGGATAGCTGGACGTAGTGGAGTAAGAAAGCATCTGAAGAGGAAGTTTGAGCTTCTTAGGTCAGACAGCCTTGTAATTCCTGTTTGCAAACTGTGTTTAAACCGAGTTCTAAACTGATTTGTGGCTGCTGATTTGGAGCTGATTGGCACCGGCCCGCTAGCATAAAAGTAGCCTTCTAGCTCCTCAGTGCAAGGTGCCTTCCATTCAGTTTGAAATTGGTTTTCTGTAACAGCCCATTCTCACACTCTACGGTGCTTGTCTCTTCCTACTTTTACTTGGCCAAACTTGCTCTGTTCCTTTCCCTCCCTTCAATAAAATTTCGCTGTTGTCATCTTCTGTGCTGACAGAATGGGGAATGGGAGACATTTCACTCTTACAACTAGTTTTTATTACATGAAAATGATTTGTAGTACTAGTTAGGTTTTCTGATGTTAAGGCCCTGCATTAGGAGGACCGAGTTTATCAATAAGGGAATATTTCTAGATGGGAGTGACCACATTAAAAATAAGCCATTAAAATGAATCAAGCCCCACTACAGGAAAAGTGGTAAAATCTGTGAGACGCTGCTTCCGATTTTTGAAGAAATAAACAGTCTTATGTTGAGAGGGCTAAGAACTGACAGGAGGCTCAGAATATGAGAGCGACCTCCAGCTCACATCTAGGAGGAAAATGAAGACATGGATTTATGAGGCTCTAAATTTGGCCAACAATTTGACAGTTCTTGTAAGAAGCTGTGTGTACTAGGTATCCCACTGCTCAACACAACACCCAAAACTTACCACTCAAAGCAGAGAGGTTTAATTTGTCTCATGTTTTATGATTTCCTTCACGATCTTCTGACTTCAAGCAAAAACAGAATGGCTGAAGGGCATGACAGAGCATAGCTGTTTAATTCATCAAGACTAGGAAACAGATCAGGGACACAGTTGCAGAGATGAAGGGATGAGGGACCGGATATGGTACTCAAGGTCATGTTTCTGTGACCCACTCACACTAACCCACCAATTCTCTGACTGCCTTTAATCCAATGAAGTTTATACAATCATGCTTAACACTTACATTCTCTAAATCCAGAAAAAATCACAGACTGATGGTGTTTTGTTTTCAACCCTGATATCTTAAACTACGCTATGGACATTTTTTTTTTCTTTTTTTTCTAGCGGGGGTACTGGGGATTGAACTCATGACCTCATGCTTGCCAGACAGGCACTTAGGCCACTGAGCTAAATCCCTGGCCCTGTTTATTGTTTGGTTGTTTGTTTGTTTTGTTTTTTTAGTGCAGCTTTGCCTGATACATTGTAGAATACTGATGTGCCTTTTGGAAAATTGATGCATGCACATAACAGATCTTGATCATTTTCAGTTCGCTGAAACTTTTCTCCATTTCTTCCCCGCGCTATTAACATACTGAAATGTTACAACAAATCCATGCTGTTCTTCATCCTCTCAATGTGTGGTGATTTGAGTTGCCATAGAAGTATATTTTTTTCACAATTCAGAGACAGAAAGCACTTAAATGCCATCAATTAATTCTAAAGAAATAAGACTGGTTGTAGAATACATTAAGTGATTTCTAAAATGCTAGGAAAAAGTTTCTCTTGTCATTATAGGAAAGTTGAATTACAAACTGAAGATTCCCCTTTGTTTTTCAAATATGAGTTATTTGCTTTTCTAAAATGTGCCACCTATAGGACTTTCTCATTCATAATCATCTGAAAAAACTGTGGGTGTTTGCATAAAGCATACACTGCAATAATAACTTTAGAAACAGATGTGTTGTATTAAAAATAGTTTTAAAATTTGTTTGTTAAGGACTTTAAATTCTCTGCCTGATCACATATACTTGTATATATCTTTTTATGTTGCTATGTTAATTCCAAATATTCCATTTAAAATATGTCAAGCATGATCTTTTCATGTGATTCTTAAGAAATCTACATATTTTCATTCAGCTAAAAATGAAATGCAGCTTAAATTTAAAAGAAAAGTGCAATTGAATCTTTAATATTTTTGTGTCCCATTTAAAAGACATTCTAAAATTCTACTTCTAACATGAGTATATTGAATTTAAAATACACATTATTGAAAGCACCAAACTATATAGGTTTTCCACAAAATCAAAATTTTCAGTTAAAATGAGATTTATAGAAAATACAACAGAATTTTCTACTGTTGGGTAAAAAAAACAATAAATCTTAACAATTGAGTGTTTTTTGATCACTGTATTAGTCTGTGACCTGCAATTCTAGCTGTGCTGAGAGATTCTATTTAAAAGTACTTTATTGTTACAAGCCAGGTGGTGATTTACAGTGTTGTCTTATTGTGGATTCAATCAAAAGTTCTGGTCCTTTTAACTTGAAATGTAATCTTTTTCAATTTGAGATTTTCAGAAGTTGAAAAGAATTGAAATTAACTGATAAAACTCATTGCACCTTCTATTAAAGTTCTTGGCATAATTGCTTGCATTTTTGTCTGATCTCATCTAAACCTGTATTTATTATTAACTTTAAATTGTATGGTAATTAGGCTAATAGCATGAGGGTTGGACAAATTAAGATACTTTCACGGCAGGTTCTCAACCTGTGTCCCACTGTGTGACTCCATTCATTATTCTTTTGGTTAAAGAGAATATATCAAGCCACTGACCCATAGATTTTTAACTAAATTCTTAGCTGAAACTATGCCTCCTGATGTTTAAAATAAATATTTTATTAGATGTGATATTAACCAGTGTAATTTATTATCCAATGATAAATACTTGGAAAGGCTTTGCATATTTATAAATTCTGCAGAAGGCCACCCTGCTGGGAGGCCAGAAGCTCTGAAGATTGCTAATGAGCTACATAGTCACATATCTGAGCTACAAATTCACATACCTGTTCTTGGAGCAAAAAGACATTATATTTTTATTGTTAAGTGAATTTTGTATATTCGGGGCTCTAGGGAAACTAAGTATTTGTTCTAATAAAAACAGCATCTTTGAAATAATTTGTAATTTATACTGTAGTTCTGAAATAATACAAGATCTCAAGTTTGTGTAGCCCTGCTTAGATCTGTAAAACAGAAACTTTAAGTCAAAACAGTATTCTTCTATTTTGGCACAAAAAGCATATGTGTTCAAAGTGACTCTTTCCAAGATAAAAGTTCAAGACTATGTCTTATCAGTAGTTAAAAGCTGATACCATAAAAGGATGGGTGTGGTTAGCCAAAGAAAGCAGGGCCCACTAATATTTCTGGTGAAGAATGTAATTAGTTTTTCAGTTATTGTTTGAAATAACATTTTTTTAAAACTTAGAAATGAATGTATTTCTTATACAAATGTAAAGGTACAGATATGTCATTTGGCACATTAACATAGAGTTGGATTCAGTTTCAGTGAACTTGGAATAAAATATTATTACTGCATTTATTAACTTAATTGTAAGGGCTGAATAAATTGGACGACTGCACAGAAAGGAAGTATATAGGTCAGAAAAACTTGCCCAGAAACACTGAGAGCCAGGTAGAGCAGTTCTCACTGACCTAGGAGCAAAGCTGAAGGGTATTCTTCTGAACTTTTGGTATGTATGTTAACAAAATCTAAGAGGATTTTCACTAGGCCCTGAAACTAAAAACCTAGTAACTGGATTTATATTAATAAGCTGAATTGTAATTATGAACTACTTGAGTTGTTTCTGCTGTAATAACAAAAGGCAATATACCACTTTTTAGAATTTAAGCAGCATCTTTAATATATTTTTCTTCATTTGTGTTGACATTTCCTAGATAAAGTACTTTTGGAAAAATTTGTAAACCATAATCCTGGTAGAATATTGTAAACTACTTAAAATCAAGTGACAAAACATTTTTCTCTGCTTTATTTTTAGTGCTAATTTCCTAGAATTTTCTGATTAATTTACTTTTAGTCCCTATACCTCATAAATTGGAAAATTCTAAACTGACCCATGAAATATGAATCTTTATTCTGAAATCTAGGTATTAATGATTATATACATGTAGTTTTCTTTCTGCTGATAATGAATTTTAAATAATATTTTCTTTATTTGTCCTCAATTTTCAATGAGGAAGAATAAAAAATAAAGGGAACAGCGAAAGAAAATTGATAGAAATACTTTATTATATCAAATCTCTAAGAAAAACAAATTTTCTGTCTTAGATATAATAGAGGAAAGTAGTTACATCACACTTTAACATAAGGATGTCCAATTGAGTTGCGTTGCATTCTGGCTTTTGATACCAACACAATATACATATAATATGCCATGTGATACTTCAGTGATATTTGAAATCATGCCAAAAGTTAAATGGAGTCAGGAAATTTAACATTTATCAAGATTGTAGATCTATACAACATCTGGATTTATTGAAAAAGATAATAAAGGTGGTCACAAGAATTTTATCTCATAGTGTTGTCAATAAATGTCTTTTCAATCCATCCATAACACTTTATTCTCCTCTTTCATGTTACTAAGCTATCACTGAAATACTATTCGTTTCCCATGCCTTCCATCGTTGGATTGTAGTAGTATATCTGTCTTTGACATACAGGTATTTTCAATTTTCAACTCATTCTCAAGTTTCATTCGTTTCTTTAGAATGTTTGCTTAAATCTCTCTCAGGCAATCTTTGAATATTTTAATCTCCCTCTAGACAACTCTTGTATTTTTATTCAAATGAATTACTGCTTTAAAAATTTTTCAGATACCTTCAATTGCAACATATTTTAAGGTGATGTTTGGAACATCCAGTGCACTTTGGAGGTGCAGAAAGTAACATTTCTGATAATCTGATACAGCATATATGAGAAACAGATTCATTTTTCTCTTCTAGCAAAGTTTCTTCCATATGATTTTGATTTTTGATTAATAAAATGACCTTTGCTTTCATTTGACTGTGAACCAGATACAGCAGTAACTTTTTAATTAATAAAAAAGAGCTAAACATCATTGAAATGCACCCAAAAATTAATTAATGAGTGCTTATATATTGCTTTACTCTTCTTATTGCTGAGACAAAATAACTGTCACTCAAGTTAAAGGAAAAAAATATTTAGCTCAGTTTCTAGACATTTCAGTCCATAACTGGCCGGCTTGCAGGCACAGTGGCATGGTAAAGAGGCGTTGCAACAGGGAAACAGTTCATGGCAAAGCAGGAAAGACAGAAGGCAGCAAGCAGCAAGCAAGCCATGTGTGGCATGTGGTGATCTTCTTTATGTCCCTTGTATCTTATGCAGGCCACCCAACCTTAGGGAAGGTAGAACTCACATTCCTAGTCTGAGAAGAACTGTGCCAAACCATTCAGGGGACTGAATTAGTGATCACACAACCACATCCAGTCACCTCTGAAAAGCACCACCTGTGACCTCATAAGATTTTGGAAGGATATCTAAATATAAGCCAGAATGTATATCAAAAGTCAGATTAGTATCACTTGTGTATAGACTTGCAAAGATTTACTAACATACTCAGAAAATTACACAGTCCTAGGTTAAAAACCCTACATGCTCCCTGCCTATTTCCTGATTCTCATATTGTGACATCTGTACATCACTTTTATCCAACAACACTGGACTTCATTCATTCCTCATGAAAGAGCTCATTATTGCCTCAGTGCTATTTCTTGTGCTGTGTGCACTTTCTCCTCATCTTTGTATGAATGGTCCTTGTCACGCAGCTGTTAGTTTAAATGAATTCTGCTGTAACTCCTGCATCCAGTGATGCTATTCTCTGGTTAGGCAAATTTTCTTAATCTTCCCTTCACATTTGAGTCCTACATAGGCTTTTAAATATGCAAGCTAGAATGTGTAAAGTTGGTGTGCAGACTTTCAAGTCTCTCTAGCTAATGACTTCAATATGCACCCAAATTTGAGAGTTCTTAGATTAGATTTTTTGGTGTGGATTAATTGTCACATTGTCTTCTGGCATAGGCATTTAGCCTTTCCTCACTTTTTCTCTGATTTGTTGCCTAGAAGAATGCCCAGCAGAACACAACAGAGAGCTATTCATTAAATGAACAGAAGAGATTTCAGTCGCTCTAATTTTGGGATTATTTGTAGCATGGTTGTCACACTCCTGCTCATACCTATAGTTTTAGAAAACTCATTTTGACAAGCATTTCAGGGACATCTACACATATATGTTAATTATATTGATAATAATCTTTAATATGAAATGGCATTTAGTAGACCCATTAAAATAGCAGAGAAATAGAGCATCTTGTAACTCAGAATCACTTGAAAGGCATTGATAATCTATGATTCTTGATGAACATGAAACCACATCAAGACTTTGGTTATATCATACTTCTGATGTAATGATGATGTTGTATTGATATACTTTATGTTCTACTTACTATATAATACCACAGAATTTAAAACTTTAATACAATCCATTTATCAATAATATACCTAATTTTAACAAAGTCTGTTACTTTGGCTAGGGAGTGTTTAGGGAAATTGTGAATAATAATATTGTTTAAGCATACTGGAATTCATAAACTGTTCAAACCTATTTTTATTTATGAATCTGTATAGTAATGCATCCCTGCAATCCGAGCATTCTGGGAGGCTGAGGCCAGAGGATTGAAACTTTAAGCCCAATTTGCTCAATTTATGGAGACACTATGTCAAAATAAAAGAAAAAATAATAAGGGCTTTCAGGCCATCACTCAGTATGAAGGCCCTGAGTTTAATGTGCACTGAAAAGACAAAGTAGTAACAACAAAAAAACCTATTGTTAATTTCCAGTGGTAAAAGTAGATACTGTGAATGAGATGCACAATGAAAACCAGGCAAAACTTTTCTTCAGGTGAAGATTTTGAATTTTATGGAGAATTTGACATCACATGCATACCACACTTTGTGGAATTCACACGCCAAAGGGCTTTTATTCCATTCTGAGAAAGTAAAAATAGCATCCACTGAACAGTCGCAAGAAGAGCTCTTCTATCCGCCTATAAAACCTTTTACCATTCCGCTTCCCTCAGGAGTAAGACGTATAACGCCAGACTTCTGAGGAGTTTATGGCATTTTTCTCACTCTTACCTGGAGTTATTGCTAAAAGCAAGGTTTCAAAGTCAGGTGCCCATAGAAGTAGGCAGGTAATATGAATGTTTGAAATAGACCGGGTTGAAAAAATATTCTTCAATAAGCAGGGGAAAAATAAATTCTTATCTTTCTTTGAAACATGTAACCCTCTGGGTCAATTTTACTTTTCCTCCTTGGGAAATAGCTAAGAGTGTAAGTCACAGGGTGCTTTTCGCTTAGCTCTACTCTGAGATGCTGACCGTCCCTGCCGCTTGACCTCCGCCCCGCTCTGACAGCAGGACGGGCAGGAAACGCAGACAACTGGCCACTTGGTCTCTGATGCAAAATGCAGACACTATTTGGTTGTGAGAATGTGGACATGCTGCCGGGCCTGGTTTTCTAATGTGTCAAGACTCCGTTGGAAGTTGTTAGCTCTACATGGCAGAGGACAATTTTTATGGGGGAACGTAAGTCAAATTTGGCTTTAAATATGTAAATTATAAATAAGAAAAAAAGAAAAAAAAAGACCAATGATCTCTCCCAAGCAGATCTACCAGTTGATGTATCAGTTTACAAATTCTATTTCAGACACTTAAATTTCATAAATAAAAAGTATTTTTTATGCCTAGAACTTCTAAACAGTTTATGAGAACTGATTGTGATATGCGTGATGATCCGAACAGCTACTTTGAAGAAAAAGACATTATGGTACCCAGTGCTGATTCCCTATAATCCTGCTGTGAAATCCAACAGTGCTTTTATTCTTTGTTTAGAGTGGTTTTAGTTTGTTTTGTATTATTTAATTTCAGTACACATGAAGGTATGGACAGCTATTTTGAAGAGAATAAGTGACATTAAGGTAGCCATGGTTGATTTTCCTATTGCCTGGTTTTGAAGGCCTGTAATGCCTTCATTACTCTGTTTTGATCAGTTTAATACTGTTTTGTTTTGCATGAATTCATTGCTTGTGAAGATATAGACAACTATTTAGAAGAAAACAAGAGACATTATGGTAGCTACCATTGATTTCCTATTGTCTTGCTTTGAAATCTGTGTCACTTACAATTGTTTTCTTCTGATCTGCTTTGTTCTGTTTTGTTCTGTTTTGTTTTACCCTCTTAAAATAAAATAAAATGAAATAAAATAAGTGACTATTTTAGAGCTGCTGCATCTGAGAAATTGCTATGATTAGGCAAATATTTTTAGATTTAATTTAATAATTGCCTTGCTATTTCATCTTTATTAAATACACAATATTTATATAAATAATAGTTTTAAACTATTAAGAGAGATAGACATACAATCATACAAAAAGAATTTATCACAAGGGGTTTTATAGTTTCCTCATAAAAGAAACAATCAGATTGTACTTGATCTTGGCCAAAAGGCCGAGAAGCGATGAAGCAATCTGATTGCCGTAACAATTTAAGTAAAGTCTTGTCATTGAGGTTACATTTTATGTTTCATTAACTGAAGTAGCCACTTCTGAAAGAAATATTGTGCATGATTTTGAGACAGAAATTTTCCAGTAGCATTTAAAGAAAATAAACAGCATGATTTCTCTAATACTATGATAGCTGAAAATCAGTACTGACTTACTCCCTCCAGCTCTGAGTCTGGCACTGAAGTATACCCACAGAGCCAGAGTTGAGGCCTGCTGGTTTCCTGAAACAAAATGTCACTATGATGAATTTTACCTTGTTACTGAAGATGTGGGAAATAGAAGATTAAACTGTTTGGCATGATTTCATTCATGCTTTGTGAGTAAAGTAGCACACACACACACACACACACACACACACACACACACACCAGCATCTCTCTTTGTACAGCTTCATTTTTGATACCTATATTGAGTTATAATATACTCATATTGAGAATTTCCATTTCTGTCCTTGTAGACTTTTGTTTCTGTCTCTCCCTAGTTAGACCTTTTATTTTAAGAGATATCTTCAGAAATAGCAATTTTTCATGAACTCTGTATAACCCTATATATTGAAAAATAACTAAACACCAATGGAGAAATTTAAAAAGTATATTACTCATATTGTCGTGTTCTTCCTTTTTGACCTGCAAGGGAAAGCCACAGCTTAAATTCACACTCTTTATGAATTCTTTCAAAATTTTCGTGTCATTTCTTTTAGAAATCTGTTTCTTTTAGAACAAAATTTGTATGCCTACCAAGATACTGTCACTCTCCACCTCACTTTTCAACTTTGTTTAAATATATCAGTTGGTTTAGATATGATCTGAGTAAAGAAGTTACTGTTTTTGAGATAGATCAATTAATGGGCAACTTCAAGAATCAGATGGAGCACAGTTTTTCTCTAGGACAAATAATGTACAGGCTGAGTTTAAATGCTTCCTTATTCTTCAGACTTGCTTTTTCTCATTGAACAACTTGAGATTGATCCCAAAGCTTTTCTGCCCCTGACCTACACTCTGTTTCTTTTTATTTCTTTGCTTCTTTCTTTCTCTTTCATTTTGTATCAATAATCTCTGTTCATAAGTTAATTAATGAGAACCAGATTCTTAACAGAGCTACATTGCCCAGGGTGGCTTGCTTAAGCTTCTGGGGTAACTGGGACTACGGCCATGTGCCACCCAGCCAGGATACGGATTTCTTACTCAATTCAAGTTTGTGCCTAAATAGAAACCATTACATGCTAAGCAGTTTTTACCATTTTGTTCATTTCTTTACTAGAAATAATTATAATATGAATATATATTCACTTCAGTCAGGGATCATGCTATGCATTCTACAATTTGATTTGGCATTGATGCTAAGTAGAACTGATGATCAAAGTTCAGACTAAATCATTTTTTTTTTCTTATTGATACTGCAATGTCTAAGTCAATGCTTTTGGTGCAGCTCAAAGTATGAGAAAAATGACGATAGACCTGCTGCTCAGCGGCAAAGTGTGTAGCATCCATGTGGCCCTGTGTTTGAGCTCTTCTATTGCAAAAAGAGTTGCTTCATTAAAAATTATTACCTTAAGCTATTCTAATGTGTGCACAGATGTTTAGGTATTGATTTTGAAACTGAAAGACTCGTGTTGAATATAAATATAAATGATGGTTGACTTCCATCATTTTCAAATATACTAACTGATCAATCGTATTTTTAATTTTTTTTAAATTTGTATTGCATGATTAATAAATAGAACCAGGAAACAAAATATGTACTCTGCTATATCTTTTGTTATATTTATTGAATAACTATGTTTATTTCAAATACTGGAAAATGATAAAATCAATTATTTAGTGTTTTATTGTTAAAGAAACTTCAAATTTCTTCGTGTATTTGTATAATTTCTTTAGGAACTGTTGGCTGTTCTTTAACTTTTTCTTCGTAAAATGTAAATATTATTGTAAGAATCAATCTATAATAGCCACTTTTTCAAGTAATACCTGTATATATTCAGAAAATAAAAAAAATAGCTGAAAAATCTGGTGGAAAAGATTATAGGAGAACTCAGTAATTACAGCTAGATACATGTAATAAGATTATCTTTCATTTCTCAGTTTTTGTTGGTAAAGAAACTAGAGAAATATCTCACACAGTCATAAGTCATGAGCTACATCTTGACATATCATTGCATCATATTCAAATTGAATTCACTCAAATATGAATTAAAATAGCTTGTAAAATAGCTGTGAAGATAGTAAAAATTATATGAACTATTGTATTAAATTATAGCAGGCCAAATTGTGATCAAAGTTCTAAGTTGCTCTGTTTTCTTGATCAAATTATTCTTCTCAATTGACCAAAAGCTCAATTATGTTACATTAAAAACACATTTGTATAAAGACAAATGTACAAGCTGTCAGCATATAATTAGCGAGGAGCATTAAACAAGTGAGAAATAAGAATTTTTATAAGAGTGAATCTGTTACTAATTAAATTTAATCATTTATCCTGCATGTGGTACATTTCAAGTTTTAAAAGTCATAAAAACAATTAAACAAAATATTTTTATTCATGTTTCTAGCACAAGGGTATTATGTTAGCCTTACTATGTTGGACTTTTCCTCATTTAATGCAAATGAAATGAATAATTTTAAATATACATTGTATACATACAGTAGGTCTACATGGTGCTAAATTATACATAATTATACTTTATTTTCAGCATGAACACAGCCAAATGGGGAACCTCAGGCTTAGAAATAATATTTTGTTCTCACAGCTAATATGAAACAATATTGATCACCACAAATTAAAACGTAATGATTAAGAAAATCATGCAAAATGAATGTTTTTTATGATTTTCAATGAATTCATAAAGAGTATTCTAGTTTTTAACTTGAATATTTCTGAAAAAACTTCTTAAAGGATAGTTTTAGGTTTACACAATTTGAAAATGTATCATTAAAAATTGAAGGACTAAGCCCAGGACTATAGACAGGTTAAAAATTGAAGTTTTTAGCACTAGAAATGCATATTAGAAGCAAAGGGAAATCCTCTCTTGAAGAATTAAATCACACACCAGGTTTGAATAATATTCACAAAAAACATCACAGGAAAGCACATTAACAAACAAATGAAAATCAAAATCACAGAATAAAACAAATAGTATTAAGTCAGAATTTTCAAATGTCAGATATAGTTGTTGGAGTTATCAAACAAATAGCATATTCAATTGAACTGTAACATGAAATGTGAGCTCACTGCCACGGAGGACACAAGTGTGCAGTGTGTCTAGGGGAGGGTGTCTATCATAATTCTAGGTGAATCACCAGAAGAAAAAAATGGGGAGGATACTTAAAGAGATCAGATAGATTTACTGGACATGAAATAAAGTTTAGGATAATTCAAGATGTGCATATGGGTAAGCAATGAATATTTTTTTTTCTTTCAGTCACTAAAATCTACAGGTTTTTTTTCCCCCCCCGAACCATCATTTAACCTCTTCTGATTAATGCAACCTGAAAATTTGGTGTCATGGTGTCTAAATTCTGCACCCATTTCCTTATCTTCAGTTGCATGTCTGTGTTTTACTTAAGGGACACTGCACAATACTATTCACAGTTCTCCAAAGTTTTTATATTCTTTATCAGTGGCGAGGGTGATCCTTTAGCTTACCCTCCCATACATTTTAGAAACAAGTAGTAAAACTTTTCATTTTTCCAAACAAAGATTGTGACACTCTTTAAACAATCTTCAAATTTCTCTGAGAAATTGTAATTTTTAAGCACATTACTATTGATAATTACAGCTTTTTAAAAAATATCTGCTTTTTAAAAATCTTTTTTGTTTATGTAAATTTAAAGTTTAAGTTTTCAGTACAATTTAGGCATGAGTGGTGATCTCACTCATAATAAGGAATTTGAATCTGCTCATGACAGACTTTCAATCCTTTATTTTCCCCATTCTGATCCTTCCTCTCCTGTATTTCCCTTCCCCCCTCACAAAGCTTTGTTTTCATTTTGTCTTTCTGTTCTCATTTTTCCTTTCCCTTCCTTCATTCTTCTCTCTCTTGTTCCCTTTTCCATTTGAAGAGTTTCTTCATATTTTACAATATTTACAAATATTGTACATTTTTACAATATTTATAATTACAATATTTACATTTTACAATATTTACAAATATTGTACATTTTTGTTGTTTTTTCAGTTTCTCACACCAAAGATATAATGCCATATTTACACACATGTGTCCAATTTATTCCACTTGAGTATGGTTTCAAGGTACATCCACTTAGCTATAAATGTCTCAATTTTGTTTTTCATTATGACTGAGTAATACTCCATTATGCAAATGCTTTGCTTCTAATAATATACAGCTCATTGGAACAAGGAATAAACTACTGATGATTAAGAGCTATATAAAAAATTAAGTAGTAGATTTTGTACTAACAAGAATTAATATTTCTTAAGTTTGTGCTCCTCAGTTGGCATATTTATAAACTTCCAAAAGGCAAACAAAAACATTTTCTTAAAAGTGAGATTGTTTTTTTCATGTAAAGAATATGCATTTTAAGTACTGTATATTTAAATTATCATAATTCATAGACATATAAAATATAGAAAGAATGTCAGTTTTCATCAGAAACTCAAAATTATTTATTTGCTAAGAGAATGCTTACTTGTACACAAGAAAAAAATTAGAAATTCAAATATTTAAAGTAGATAAGCACATGACCAGTGGCAAAAGGATATAGACTGTACCTTGTTTTGAAATGGGTAAACTTATGTAATGATTCAAAAGAGGTCTAAGAAAAATATTTCAGATGGTTCATTGATGCTCAACATAGGAGGTTTGTTCAAAACACATTTATTTTAAAAGCTAAGGCAAAACAATAAACCCTGAAGTGTTTTTGTTTTTGATTTTGTTTTTGTGGTTTTTTTTTTAACTCCAGTTGCTCTGAACAGTGTTTCATACTGAACAATTCCTACCCATATCATATTTTCATTTTCTTGAAAACATGTAAATAAGGTTTCTAGGAGCTTTCAGTATTACTGAGCCTATGTAGTTCTATTATTTTAAAGAAAAGAAAAATACAGCTTTAGTTTCTTTGATATTTCAAAATTCTTCACTTCCTCTGAGTTGAAAAAATGGGCAGAAAGCAATCTTTTATACGGTGAAATGCCATTTCCTAGTAGGAAAAATGAAATACTGTAAATTTGTGTTAGTCCACCTAGCAGAGGACAGGGAACTTATATCTTTGTTTTCCTCTAAAATTGATTTTAAGAACTCAACTCAATTTCTTATCATTCTGAGATAATTTTGTTTACAATGCAATTTGTAGATTAAAAGAAATTTTTTAAAAGTTGCCCTAGTGAAGAATTCATGGTGGAAATTTTGGCACATTCTTTATATTGCTTTATAACTGACAACTGATATTTTTCTTCAATCTACTTGTCCAAACCTGAGGCCATATTATGTCTCTATTTCAGTGATCAATGGCACTTTACTTCTAAAATAGAAAATTGGCAGTTGGAATTCCTCTGAACTCTATCACAGAATCTCATACCTCACGACCTTAGTTATCAATGTATGCAGTTACTTGAGTGCATGCATTCTATTGAAATTTAAGGCATGCAAACAAATAGAATTTATTACTAAACTACCACTTTTAGAGTCAATCTAAAAGGATCCTTGACGTTGGACCAAGGAAAATGTAAATATTTTCTTGCATTTAAAAAAATGTATAAAGTTAATTTAACTCTAGACACACTATCATTTCATCAAAATCAGCGTTTCTGTCTCATTACTCTTTTTCGCAAGCCAGGTACGATGATAACACTGTGCATGTTTTTGAGGTCAGGCTAAGAGGGAATGGAGTTGGAAATATGTTTATCTTAGAGTTGAGAGTACTGTAGATAGATTTTATCTCACATCTCTCTTTAGTTACTCTTATCTTTCCATTGCTCTACAACGCATTTACAGAGACCCAGTGATTTAAAGTAATGTTGAATTTTTTTTCATGTCTAAAACGAGATAAATCAAAAGTAGAGGCATGGTTGAACTGTGTCCTAAGATTACAGTTTCCCAAAGCTGAAAAGTAATTGACTAAATCGCATTTCCTTGTGTAAATCAAGGACTTTTTTTCACGTGTCTTTCTTAATTACTTACTTATTTGCTTATTTATTGGTGGGGCACAAACTGAGCTCCTTACATTGTTGGACAGAAGATTCTGTTTCACTCAGAGTCCAGTCAATCGCTAGAAGTCACACTCGGTTCTTCACCACGTGAGCCCCTGTATAGACTTCTCATTGCCTCCTGCAATTCCTCTCTTCCTTCAGGGAGGGCTCCGTTTGTTTTGGTGTTTGCCTGACTAGCACAGAGCAACCCTAGGATGACTGGGCAGCTCACAGTCCGTGATTTAGAACCTTAATTATATAGAGAGAATCTACGACCTTTGCCAAGGAACGAATCACTGGAGTGTAAGTAGTCACAGTTCTTGAGCGGCTCTACACACCAGCAACTGGGATCTTAGGATTTCTCTAAGAACACTCCCTGCTGTACTTAGTCACTGCCAGCCGTCCCAAAGTAGAAATGCCATTCAGTAGGGTACCTGCCAAATGCGGTGCTGACTCAGTGAGTACTGGGACTCTGAAGAGCAGAGCTAGATGTTACACCATTATGTGAATACGGCCTAGACCCTAGTGATGAAAGTATGGATGTATTTAAATTCCAGATTACACACTCTGAAATGGTCTGAAGTGGAACAGCATGCCTTAAGATTGGTAGAATTTTCCCCAAGTTTGACAATAACTTTAACAACTCACATTATATTAATAAGCACTGAAGCTAAAATACGTTTCTCAAAACTCTGAATCATAAAAAACAGATTCTAGTTAATCATACTAGAAGAATGCTTCAATTATCTTTATCTTCAGAAAATTTTGTCATTTAAATGGTCAAGTAACATGGAAGAATATGTATGTTATGCTGTTTTTTTTTAATTTTTGAGATATTTATTATTTGTCTTTTTGAAAGTTTTCTGTTATTCTTTGATTTCCTTGGTACTCATTCTAGAAATATTCAGAAATATTCACTTTGATTATTAACTTCATTCTCTTTCTTGAAGACATTTCATGTTTTAAAATTTTTAGTGTCTACAAATATGTTGCTTTGTTATTTCTAAATTTTGAGTATGTAGAGTTTGGAGTTATATACACAAGATCTCTGTACTTCAACAGAGAACAAAAAGTAATACATGTGGATTATTTAAAGTATTTTAAATATAGAAAATAAAAAACCAATAAGTAAAAATTAATCTAATCCAGCACACAGAGACAAGCACTGTTATTTCATGGTAGAAATGGGTTGTCTCCTGTTATGTAATCTGAACACCTATCTATTGATTTTCTTGCTATAAACTATAACACACATCATATGAGAGTTTATGTTTTAGCTTCTTAAACACGAACTAATAATTGTTAAATTAAACTAAATTTGGGCTAAAGCTACCTTCCTGTGTATTAACTACAATTTACTGCAGTATGTAAACAGAGCAACCTAGTAGAAGACTGTATTCTTGTAAGAAGTAAATGAGTCTCAGTCAATGAAAACAGCAGAGTTTCAGCCAATCGCAGGTTATCCACTAGTCAGACCATATCCATTGAACACCATATCCAGTGCCCAGCTATGACAACAAAATTATTTCTATATGTTTACTATCTATGGACACTACTTGCTTACCTTGTGGACAGAGCTCTCTGAACCTTTACTGCTCCAGGGCATGGTCCAATTCAAAAATTGTTCTTTTCCAAAATAAACAAACAAATTTCATTTGTCTCCTGATTTTCTTTTGACAGAACCTAAAATAATTACAAAGAAATTTGAAGGAAGACTGGATTATGTATAATTTTCTCCCATAAAAGTATTTGTTTTGAGCAATCCAGTTTGTTGAGTCTTCTAAAATATTCAACTTATATGTCACATAAGCCTCATTATTTTTGCAGTGAAAATTCAAACACATTAGATTCTTGCTGAACTAAAGTGTAACTTGCTATTCTGCATTATTTAAAATAAATTTATTTTCCATATATTTAACAAATATTTATTCCATATATTTATTGGTTGAAGTAAGTGAAGATAAGTGTACTTACAAAATATTATTTAAAAAATTATTTGCACATATTCAAGTATATCCTGACATTTTTAGGAGCCTATATTATTACAGTATTTAGTGTTGAGTTTTATCTTTTAGTAATAAAACATAGATGTGACAATGAGTCAGTAAATATTAATTGTCTTAACTTTTACTTACTACTACTGTTTAAAACTGTGTTGGGGCCCTTCTCAACAATTTTTAGTAAGACTAATATTGTAAATTTTTTCTAACACTATACCATAGTATGCTTGTTACTGTGAGTTATATCTGATTTCTTATACAAATTTGTATTTCATTTTCTATTAAGATGAATTGAATTTGTAAGCTTTTTTCATGTTATTTTAATTACTAATGATTTGAATTTATAAAAACAACATTTTTCTAATTTCTATAATATTTCTTTTTGGGTTCTTTTTTAAAAGTCTTACTGTTTTCTTTAATTTTTATTGTTCCTATTTGAGGGTTGCTATTTCTGGGTAGTAAAAAAAATGTAAGATATGTACTTCAACTGAATTTAAAACAATAATAGTATAATAAAATATTGGTATCAAAATAAAAATAATCAGAAATTTAGATTTAATTGGACATGTGGCAATAATAATTTATCCTATTAATAATATAAAGTATTCAATTAGTATTAGATCTCTGTACTTCAATGGAGAACAAAAATAATTGTTTAAAATATTTTAAAATTGAAAAATATTTCAATTAATATTTTTCACCAATTAGTAACTAACAATGAAATTACATAAACTGGTCTCTCATAAAGTATAGCAATAATTTTTATTTTAAGTGCTGTTTTATTTAAATACATGTCTGCTTACCATTTTGCTTCTCACTTTTATTGTTATATAGAGTTTTTAATGTACATTTGTTATGTCCACATAGTAGGACATTTAGAGCTATAGCTAAATTATTTTTATAGTTATTTAATATAACTTCACCTAACACTATGTGCAACAGAGAATTGCGGAAGTTTAGTAAAGGTTTTTTATTCTTAATATCAATAATGTGGTTGTGAATAGATATATGCTCATATATGATAAAGTACTGTTTTATTCTAGTTCTATAACACTGAAAAAAGTATTAATTTTCATTTTATAGAAAGGAAATTATGTTTTGGAATGTTTAAGTGATTTGCTCAAAAGTAACATACTTAAAATTGGTGGATAAAAACCTAGAGTTTTCTGAATACAAATTCTTATCTCAACTACAGACCGAGGAGATGTAGGAATGAGCACCATCTCATGTCAGTAGTCCCAGAGGAAAGAAAAGCTGCTGTGTGAATTCTGGAGTCCAAAGGGCAAAACGCTTGGAGATCTAGTATCTCAGGCAGCAAGAAAGAACTTCTGCTTGTTCTCACAGCGGCTGACTGACTTTGCACATTTGTCCTGTCCAAGCCCTCACCTGGATGCATAGTATCCACCTATATTAAAGGTCACTCTTACCTAGCTAGACATCAGATCCATAATGTGTTTGGAAGGTCATGGGAAAGGGACCACATCACAGAAGCTGAGGTATGAAATATGGCTCAGAAGCAAAGTGCACATTGACAGCATTTGGAATATCCTGGGTGCTATCACATCGCTGCAAATACAAATATTCATGGCACATGAAGTGAGATTATCACTGAATTGTAGATTCAAGGAAAGATTTTATATATTTATATTTGGTTTTGCTTTTTATACCTTTTTATTGTGTGTAAATCTGAAATATATTTTACAGTACTTTAAAAATAATTAGCTTTAAAGATTTTCCTTACAGTACTTTTATCTCATTATTTTGCATGTAATGGGAGAATGAAAAATGTTGACTGTTGTAAATTTCAAGATATTTATTACAGCAAAAGACCTATAGTCATTAATCCCCTCCTAAACAGTCCTCTTGCTTCAAACACAGTGGATCATTCTTGCCACTTTTGGAGCAGATTTAGAAGACCTGCTTTATGTCTTATGAAGTGTGATTAAAATATATATATATATATATATATATATATATACACACACACAC
Organism: Hydrochoerus hydrochaeris; assembly: GCA_004027455.1. Lineage (NCBI taxonomy): Eukaryota > Metazoa > Chordata > Mammalia > Rodentia > Hydrochaeridae > Hydrochoerus > Hydrochoerus hydrochaeris. The sequence continues at coordinate 80,839 of PVLA01005536.1, forward strand.
ACACACACACACACACACACACACACACACACACACACATATATATATATATATATATATACAGTGAATACGGCTGCCTGGTGTCATCTAAAGAAAAGGCAGGCTCAAAAAAACTACATGTTGCGTCCTGATCCCCTTGGCACTGTCAAACTTGTGGCTCTTGCCTTTGTCAAAAAAGACCAAGAAAGAGAAAGATTTTCAATTAATTCAGGACATCAAGGCACCCACTGAAGCCTAACTACATGCAGTCTCAGAAAAGGACTCCCACAACTTCTTGGCGCAGTGGCAAGGGTGATAGATAATAAATGTGAAGAGAGGACAAATGATTTGAAGGTGGTTAATAGCAATTTTCTTTTTTCTGCAACTTTTTCTCTTTCTTTCTTTCTTTCTTTCTTTCTTTCTTTCTTTCTTTCTTTCTTTCTTTCTTTCTTTCTTTCTTTCTTTCTTTCTCCTGCCTTCCTGACTTCCTCTCTTTCTTTCTCTTTCTTTCTTGTTTCTTTCTTTCTCCTTCCTTCCTTCCTTCCTTCCTTCCTTCCTTCCTTCCTTCCTTCCTTCCTTTCTTCCTGTACCAGGGATCAAACTTACTACCGTGTGCTTGCCAGGCAGGCACTTACACCATTGAGATAAATCCCTGGCCCACTGTGACACATTTTAGAAATGTAAATGTTTACCATGTCTTTCAATCTTACCATAGTATAAGTCCAGTATCCTATCATTCTGACTCTCCAGTTATATATTGTAGCTGTCATATTCCTTCCCATTGTTTAAACTCACATCTCTTTGACCTAGTTCTTTATAAAACTAAGTAAATATGAAAAAATTTCCCCAGTTCTCTACCTTCCTTCAAAGTTCTCTGTCTTGCCTCTGCTTATCTATTCTAGTAGCCCAAACTTTTTGAATATGAGAGACTGGTTTTGTGAAAGACAGTATTTCCATGAAGGGGGAGTTTGGAATGGGGTGAGAGTGGGAGTTTGGGGGTAGTTTCAAGTACATTATATTTATTGAGGACTTTTCTTCTATTATTATATCATAACATATAATGAAGTACCTATGCAACTCATCATAATGCATAATCAGTGGAAATCCTAGGCTTGCTTTTCTACAACTAGACAGTCCTATTGAGAGATGATGGAGACAGTGACATCTGAAGTGCGTTGTTTATGTCCAGTCTAATTATTTTAATTGTACAGTGTGGGAAAGAGGCAAATCAATACCGGTAAATAAAATAATGGAAGAACCATAAGTAAACTGAAACAAGTGTCAGATTCTTGCTTGGAGTCTGCCACCAGATACAGTTGTGCAACTAAAGTGCATCATTTGACTACCAAAAAGCTTGCCACCAGAAGCAACTTAATTGTTCCTTCTCACTTACTAATAGAAATTTGAAATAAATCTGCAAGCAACTGCTTTATTATGGTCTCTGCACAAACTCTCCATGCTAATGTCAACCTGCATTTGAAGTTACTCCCCAGCACTAGCATCACCACCTCAGCTAAACCTCCTTTTGAACCTACTGTTAGGCATCAGGTTTTCAAAAGGAGCACAAACCATGGACAGTTCACAGTGGGACTTGCACTCTTAAGAGCACACTGTAGCTGAGATAAAAGGGACAGAACCCAGGTGGTAATGCTAGTGACAGGGAGCAACTGTAAACACAGATGAAACCTGCACCTGCCTGATGCTCATCGTCTGCTTTGGACCCTGGTTCCTAACAGGCAATGACCAGTAACCACTCCATGACCAGTGCTTTGGGGACCCTTGGTCTATTGCACCTGTGCAGGTCAAGAAAAGGTAGCCCTCTGCAACATTACCATTAAAACTTGTCTCTCCTTCTCATACTAAAATAAAACTTAGAAGAAAATAGGTGCTAGTGTATGTTATGGGTTGTGTCTAGATGTCCCACAAAGCCTGATGAGCTCACTGGTAGGGCTTTTTGGAGGTAACTAGATCTATCATGTGTGACACTGGGATTAAGGCTGTGTGGCACCAGAGTAGTCCACTAACTGGTTTATCATAGTTGTGCTATGGGAATTGGGAAGCCTCACTCTTGGTGTGGCTGACATGCCCAAAAGACTTGTAACCCAGGTGGAGTAAAAGGGTGGACTGTTAAATTGCTGTTTCACTGTTTGCTACCTCCTGCCTGTCCTGCTATGGTCTGTTTCTACTCTGCTAGGGCCCCCTGAATTGGACTCAGCCAACTGTGGACTGAAACCTCTACAAGCTGTGAGCCAAAATAAATCTTTAATCTTTTAACTTGTGGGTGTTGGGTATTTTATCTCAGAAATGAGAAAAAAAAAACCTATGATAGTGTACTAAAAATGAATTTTATAATTTTATGCATGACATAATAAAGCATTAAAATATCTACTTTTTAAATTTTATGGTAACTTGGTAATTTATATTTGTATTTTTTTAATTTAAAAGGTCCTGTGTACTCTATATTATTTTTTTTCTATGAATAATTTACACAGATAGAAGACAACCAAATCTAACTTCTCATCAAAATTCATAATATATTCTCTCATATTTACTTAATTTATTATAATTTATTAGCTTAAATTTTTAAGGTAGATGTAGCTGTAACGGTAATTTGCATTTTCATTATAAAATTCTAAAACTTTTACATGCAAGCTCCTGAGATTCAATCTGGCTTCACTCTCTTACTTATGATAACTCTTTGAAAATGTCAAATAAAATATGATTAGGTATCATGCACAAGTTAATTACAATGGCATATTGAAATATTTTTCAGATGTAACTAAGCATCAGATTGCCTCTGGGATGTACATACTACTGAGTAATTATTCCTCTGAAAATATAGAATATTTAATGTGTTCAAATTCCAGATGGTTATAACAAATAATAGGATACTAAGAAAAAAATTCTTTTGACTTTTTAAAATGAGCAACACCTATCTTCCACTTCTAAAATAATTTCATGTTAGAACATTTATTATGTTATAATCATTCCTCATGAAAGTTTGAAAATGTTCCTGCTTTTGTGTGTTATAATCTGTGGTTGTATTTTCCCATAGTTTATAATAACAATGTAATGGACTCTAGCCAAATTGTACTATTTATTAATATTCTAGTATCTAAAGTATATTACTAAAAAGGAACATAAAACTTTTAAATATTTAAAGAAATAAACCAAGTAGCTACCTTTTATATTGCTATTTTAAGCTTGTAAAAATACAAGATATATTCAGTTTTGGGTTTTATAATTTACTAAAAGTTTTCAATCATTTGATGAAGAAATAACTGAATTCTCCACTGTTACTTTGTTACTTTGAGGTAATGTAACATGACGGATTAATATTTTGCTCATTTATCTTTTAGTGTTGAATGTTAAATGTTTTTTTGTGTGCCAGGTAAGAGCTCCATCACTCACCTGAACTCTGTGATCTCCACATGCTAGCTATATTAGTTGTAATTGCTATCTGCTGTTAATAAAAATATCTTATTTTATAAAATGCACATAATGAGCAAAATATTTTTCTGAACAAAGAACTTTGTATCTTGTTAGTGAGTTTTTGAAGATCTGTAAGAGAGAAGTATGTCTTTTTTTAAAAATTTTTATTTAAAGAGGGGGGGAAGCAAAACAGAAAAAAGGGTAGAAACAATACAGAATTTCAAAAAAATAAATAATAAGAAATCACTATTTGATACATTACATATTGTCTTCTTGGATATAGTTGTTCAAATTTCAAAATTAAAGCATACAAAATGGACATTCAAACAGCAAAGCTGCAAACATTTCTGTTCACTGTTCCAACAAAAACTTAGTAACATGGTTATCAATCCTACACCTTAAGTATACATACAGTTATCTCTTTTAGAGCACTTTCTTTTCCTCCTCTTGCTTTTTTTTTATAATTTTTTTTTATTTAAAGAAAAAACTTTGAAACAGAAAGAGGGTAGAAACAATACAAAATCTCAAAAACAAAACAAAACAAAACAAAAACACCAAAAATAGTAACCAGTAAAAAATCACTAGTTGATAATTACATACTTTCCTTTTAGTTGTTCAAGTTATAAAAGTAAAGTCCACAAAGTGGACATCCAAACAGTGAGACTGCAGTCAGTTTTGCTCATCGATACAACTAAAACTTTATCAACATGGTTATTAATTCCACACACTCAAACATACATGCAGTTATATCCTTTAGAATACTTTTTATTTTTTTTTCTTTACAATAACTATAATCCATTCTCGTTAAACTAATTAGAAGTTGTACACATTTATAAGTCTCTACACATATACCTAGCCATTCTGTATTAGAGGGAGAAAAAAATCAAAACAAGTCAGCAATACAAATTCCTAGAGAAACACGAAATGAAAGGAACATACAAAAACACAACACTAGGTGATCTATGGTAGTCACTATGATGTCTCTTGTTATTTTCAATAAAATCGCCTATATCGTCAAATATAATATAAATTTAGCATTGCTTTACACTACAAATAAAATCTAAACATTGGAGACATTATAAGACTTCAAAGGCAGTTAACAATCAAACCAGAATGGGTATCCTATTGAGTCATGTCATCTTCAGAGTAGTTGCCCCTACTCTCAGACTTGACACTCTCAAGCATGCCAGATTCAAATAAAATCAGTCAAGATAAAACAGTGATATAACCAACTTTCTCTGTTTTATCTCTGCCATGCTATTTTTCTGTTGTTATTTGTTTACTTTTCTCCTTCATTCTACTGTCTTCCCCTTTCTTTGAGGCCTTTCTGCCATTATTCCTGGAGCCCTGGTGATTTTCTTCTCTCTCTCTAGAATGTCCTTCAGTATTCTTTGCAGGGTTGGATTGGTGGTCACAAACTCCCCCAGTTCCTCTTTGTCATGGAAATATCTTGTCTCTCCATTAATTTTGAGAGACAGTTTTGCAGGGTACATTATTCTGGGTTGGAGGTTATTTTCTTTCAGGGCTTGGAATATTTCACTCCAAGCTCTTCTTGATTTGATGGTTTGCATTGAGAAGTCTGCTGTGATTTTGATGAGTTTGCCTTTATAGGTAATCTGTTTCTTGTCTCTGACCACTTTTAATATTCTGTTCTTGTGATGGATTTCTGGGATCCTGGTTATTATATGTCTGGGTGTAGATCTGTTTTGGTTGTAGCTGGCTGGAGTTCTATATGTCTCATTTATCTGAACTTCACTTCCGTTATCTATGTTTGGGAAGTTTTCCTTAATTATTTCTGTGAATAGACTTTTTATTTCATTTGTATTTGTTGCTGCATCTTCATTCACATATTCTATTCTTAGGTTATAAATCCTCTTGTCATCTTCTAGCCTTTGTATCATTGCTTCCTGGTTCCTTGTTATTTTTAAGAGATCCTTCCTTTCACGATCATACTTTGCAAATCTATCTTCAAGTTTTGAAAGTTTGCCTTTAGTTTCTGTTAAAAGGTTTTGCCAGGTTCGATGGAGTTTTTAATTTCCTGATATTCTCTTTGGATCTGTTTCATATATTCTAGATTTTGTTTATATTCTTCATCAAAGGCTTCTCTCCTTTCTCTGGGTTCCTCTATTCTTTCATTTGTTCCTACTTGAGGATTACCCAGGACTTCTTTTATTAATCTTCTTATATCTTGCTTCACCTGAGTTAGAGTTTCAGATTTAAATTCGACGATGAGGTCATGGATGTATTTCTTTATTTCTGATGAGGCTGTCTCTGACATTACAGGTTTGCTGCTCTCAACCTCCTCTGCCTTTACCTCTGTTGGACTCACTTTCCCTGGTTCCGCAGTTGGGCACCTTTTGTTCTTTCTCTGTCTTGTCATGTTTTTGGCCCCCTTCAGACAGGTGGGTGGTGGAGGTCTCTGGGCCTTTTGTTTTGCTTACAGTTTTTCTGCAATGCACTTGCTAGGGAAGTACTGCTACTCAGTCTGCAGCAGATCTGCGAATTGCACGCTAAGACCTGGCTCCTACCCCACACCTGTCAACCAGTTTATGCTTCAACAAGTTTGTGTGTTCCCTGGGGATGCCACTGGCCCAGAAAAGCCTCGTCCCTGGCTATTGGGTTTCAACCAGGGGCATGGCTCCTGCCCAAGCAGATCCCACCAATCTGCTTTGGACTAGGAGTCATCAGCAGATGCTGCCTCGGGTTTTGATTCAAGCTGGCCCTGCCCAACTCCAAAATGTCACCCAGCCAGTCCTCCCTGTTTGGGGAATCCAGTTCACATCACTCACCAAAGTTGATGCAGCTTGACTGGCTGTTTCCACTCCCTGTCTAGGCGCCTCCTCCAGCCCAGGGTCTGGAGCTCACCAACCCCCGCTCTCGGCAGGGCTGCGATCTCAGCTCGATCGTGAGTCACCTGACTCTAAGATGTGCCAGTACAGCGATTGGGGCTTGCCCAGCTCCAACCCTCTGTCTGTGCTTCTTTTTCTTCTTTCTTTTTTCTTGTTTTTTTTTTCTTTTTCTTTTTCCTCAGTTTCTTCCTGGGTCGTGAGAATTCCTCTCCTTTTGTCTGGCTTTCTCCATGTTGCCAGATTCCAGTGTTTGAGTTGTTTTTATTTTGTTTTCCTCAGAGAGGCTCTCTTATTGTGCCACCACTCAGTCGGCCATCTTGCTGAAAAATGTCTTTAATACATGGTCTACTATTAACAATATTCAATTTTTTGAATTTAACTAACTAAATTTGGAATTAGGTTTAACAAACAAATACAGTACAGAGGCAGAAATTACTAAAAGTACTACTGATGAAAGTCACTTATCTTCCCTTTGTACTTATTAGAGATGATATTATGTGCTTTTTAATGAAATAATAGTCTGCTATTACAAATATTGGCTGAGTGATTATTTTTAACAGCATTGTATAATATATATTAAAATTCCAAAATTCTGTTGCATTATATGTGCTTTTAGCTAGCAAGCTTTTCATTTAAAACAGAAGGCTGTTCAGTCACTGATAAAACATGAGGTGAGTCAAAAGAATTTGAATATTTTTGCTCAAAATTCAAAAGAAATAGGCTTTATTAGAAAATCTTAACTGCAAGCATACCAAATAATGAAAATATTATACCTAGGAGTGTTAACAAAGATTTATTTTACAAGAGAAATTGGAGGAGGTATGTACTGTGGCAGTTTTTAAGAGACAAAGACATTCCATTCACTTGTCTGAGTGTACTTTAAAATTTCTTACTACCTCAAGTACCAAAATGGTATCACAGATGACATGATCTTATGACCTTATTGTTGCAGGCAGCTGAGTTAGTTAGAAATATTATAGGCAGTGAGACAGGGCTAGGTCCTGGATGGAGCCAGTAGAAAAGTCCAGATACCTCGTGACTGTGGGGGACAGAGACACCTCCTGCTGTGGGCCAAGCCTCTAGACAAAAGATCAAAAAATGCATCCACATTCTAATTAGTTCCCTATCTCCCTGAGGAAGTCATGAGTCACCATCCCATCCCCTTAGGGAAGAGTCACTGCTCTCTAAGAATTCCAGCTTTTTATGTGACTCGCTTCCTCATTTGTCCCCAATTTAATCAATTTTATCTGAACTATTAATCTTATTGGCTAACTATAGTTATGTCCCACCTTATGCCCATCTGTCTTGTGAGTTCCCAGTTTCCCCCAACCTGAACCACTCTTGCCTCATGATCTTGCTCTATAAAAGTCCCTGAAAAAGACAGAATCCTTGGCAACCTGCTCGGGACCCCATCTGTCTCTCTCTCTCAGAAAGAAGCTTTCTCTCAATAAATATATTCTGCTCTTAACCTCCATTGTTCCTAAAATTCACTCTTCGATTTTAGAGAACACAAAATTGTGGACATAGTAGGTTGCCAGTTTCACTCCCCTATATCATTATGATCATCCATAAAATCATGAACAAACATATATGGTCAAAATAGAATGAATTAACAAATTCCACAAACAAAAATCAGTTGTAGGGCTGGAGATTTAGTTCAGTGGCATAAGCACCTGCCTAGGAAATGTAAGATTGTTGGTTTGATCATCAGTACAAAAATAAACAAACAAACAAACAAACAAAAGTTGTATTTTTAAATGAAAATGAATAATCTCAAAAGTGAGTTTTGCGTAACATAGAAAGTGTTTTTTAAAAATTTTATTTTAGAGAGACTAAAACCAAAGTAAAACAGAATAAAGTCAATCAAAACAAGATAGTATGGTGCCATGTTGGAACTTGGAGCACTGAGAAAACAAGCAGCCAGCTCGCCGCTCTGGTAAGTGGCTGTGGCCTGGCAAGCTGCAGTTGCTCCAGGGAGAGAACCATCAGTGTTTCCTGAGATCCACGCTATGTTTGAACTGGGAAAACAAGCAGCCAGCTCGTCGCTCTAGTAAGCAGGTGTGAGCCTACCAGCATGCAGGCTAAGAATCAAACATCCGTATCCTATCCCCCCAACCTCTGTTAGCAAGTGAGAGCCAGAGATCTGAGTATCTCTTGGGAGGATGAACATATGTAATATAGCAAATAAGAGGGATTTCCTTCTACCATCTCTTTGAAGGCAGATATTTTTATCACTGTTTTGCTCTGTTCTGATTAATGGTATTGCTCTGTTCAATATTCTGTTTTTATAAGTTTTGTATTGCCTTCAATTTTGCTGTACCTGATTGAAAGAACAACTATTGTGAAGAAAACAAGATATACTATTGTACCTATTACTGTTATAGTGCTGTGAAGTTCTGTACCAATGTCACTACACTGTCTCAGTTGGCTTTGTTTGATCTTGTTCTGTTGTATTTTACTACCTTCAAAGTAAAAAAAAATTAAGTTAAATTAAATTAAATTTAATTTAAAAAAGTAAATAGCATCAACAAAACAGATCAGTATAGTACTGAGCAAGCTGAAACATGATATAACTAATCAGATAATGGACTTAAGAAGCAAAAGGGGGAAAAAATGCTCTAAAGGATACAACTGCATGTATATTTAAGTGTGTAAGATTGATAACATTGTTGCTAAGTTTTTGTTGGATCATTGAACAGAACTGTTTGCAGGCTGTTTGAACTGTTTGAATGTCCAATTTTTATGTTTTAATTTTGTAGCTTGAACAAATATATCTAAGAAGACAGTATGTAATTTATCAGTTAGTGATTTCTTACTATTTGTTTGAACTTCTGTATTGTTTCTACTCTTTTTCCTGTTTTGCTTTTCTTTCTTTTAAATTAAATTTTTAAAAAATTTGACTTAACCTCCAAGAGAATAGTGGTCATGCTTTTAATTAAACTTATAAATTGTTAAAAAAACAAAACAAACAAACAAACCAAGATAGTGTGACCCAGAACTTCAAAACAAGATAACAGGAAGTCAACAATGGCTACCACGATGCCTGTTGTCTTCAAAATAGCTGCCTGTACTGTCACACAAAATGACATGAAAAAAAAAAAAACAGAAGCAGAATAGAACCAATAAAAACAAAATAATAAATGCAATACAGGGTGCCAAAAAAGATAATAGTAAATCTAAAATGGCTGCCACATCTTGTTATCCTCTGCCCCTGCCATCAGATACAACAAGATCAATTCAAACAATAAAATGCAACAACAAAAAAACAATGAGAATGACACAAGATTTCAAAACAAGATAATAGGCAATTAGCAGTGGTCACCACTCTCAGAAGGAGATCCTCCATATATGTTACAATGTACATTGTTAGCCTCTGAATTGGTGATCAGACTACCAGCCTTAGGCCTGCAAAATCAGTGAAACTCTAAACACTACAAGCTTTAAGTTGTATTTTACCTCATTAGCTATCTTCACAGCTTGTGTTTCTCTGGATCAGCTGGCCACTTGCCAGGGGTAGGGTGAGAATGTTGGTTCTCCTTGTCTCAGCTGCCCATGTGCCAGAAGAAGTTGGCGTCTGCCTCTCCCCAGCCAACCACTGCATGGGATCAACTCACAGGAGGTCTTAACTTCATGTTGACTTCTCATTCTCCAACCCTACAGTCCGTGAATGATGCTGACTCACAGGAGAGGGTTGGTCTCTGGCTTCCCCAGTCAGCCCAAAAATATTTTTCTTTTCAGTTGTAGCCAAAAGAAAAAAGAGAAAAAGAATAAGATGCTGAGGAGTTAACAAAAAGCTGAAAGGCATAAATGAAAATTATAAAATGCTTCTGGTAGAAATGAAAGAAAATATAAGTAGAAAAATATTAGTGATGGATTGGAAAATTTAATATTATTATTTAAAATCAATCAAGTTAATATGATCAGCAGGTTCAATGCCATCCCTATAATAGTACTGGTAACATACATTTTTTTCCCACAAATTGTAAAATTGACATACAGTCTCATGCATTGATCAGTTGTTGAAACAATCTTCAAGACAAAGGAAAAAAAAGATAATTCTGACATCAAAACTTACTGCAAGTTTATAGTAATGAAAATGGTGGGACTGGGGATTCAGCTCAGTGGCACAAGTGCCTGCCTGTCAAGAATGAAGTAAAAAGTTTGATCCCTGGTACCAACAAAGAAAAAAAGAAAATGGTGTGACATTACACAAAGATAGGCATCTGAGTAAATGAAATACAACAGAAAATCAAAAATAAACCTTCTAATTTAGAGTCAATGTGTTTTTAAAAGGTGTATCAATCATTTAATCAAGAAAGAGAATCTTTTCAAACACCTGTGCTGGAAAAATTAGATATTCACATGCAAAAATATAAAGTCAGATCCTTAACCAACATCTGAATATAGAATGTACCCAAATAAAACCATTATCTAAAAGTAAGACACTTTAAAATTCTTAACAGAAAATACAGGGCAAAGTTTGAGAACCAGGGATTTCCTAGTGACTTCCTAGTTATGATATTAAAACATAGAGAACAAAAGAAAATGTTAATTTGGCACTGCATAAAATTTTACAGAGCATTTGTAAGTAATGGGGAGGGACATGAAGGGAGGTGAGGGGAATGGGAAAAAAACAGAATCAATGGTGAATGCTCTCGCTAGGTGTATCTAAAATGTACCAATAAAATAAGAGAGAAAAATTTGTGTATGAAAATATATTTTCAATAGAGTAAAATGAATCCAATATTACAGAATATATTTTCAAGTCACATATTTAGAAAGGTATATAAATACTCCTAGAATATACAGACCACTCCTAAAGACAGGCAAAAACATTTCCAAAGAAACTCATTTCAAAAATGGATTAAAATAGTTTCACAGGCATTTTTTCAAAGGAGACATGTAAAAGATCAGGAAGCCTATGATCACTAACACTTAACTAGAGTAATGCAATTAAAACCATAGTGAGATAATGAGGTACCATGTTACAAATCTTAGGATAGGTACAATTAATAGCACATCCAGAAACAGTAAATGTTGATGTGGAGAAATTGGCACACCTATGAGCCACTGGTAAAAATGTAAAATGGTAAAATAGCTATGGAAAAGCAATGTGACAAATCCTCAAAAATTTTACAAAGAGAATCACCATTTCATTCAGCAGAAATTCTATTTCTGTGTTTATGTCTGAAAGCAGGATCTCTAAAGGGTGTTGACACCCCTTTTATCACAGTGGCTAAAACACAGAGGTGGATGGAACTTTATTCAGTGATAAAAAGCAAGGAACTTATAGCTGGTGGTTTAACATGGATGGAAGCTGTGGACATCATGCTAAGTGAGGAATGAGCCAGTCACGACAATTCAAAGAACGCTATTATATTTCTGTGACATAATAGAATAGTCAAAATTATAGCTAGGAAAAATAGAAGAATGGGCATCAGGGCTGGAAAGAGGAGAGTATGGAAAATTATTGTATAATGTCTACAGAGTTTCATTTTACAAGATAAAAAAGAGTCAAGACAAATTGTGGTGAGAGTTGCATAACAAATATAATGTTCCTACTGTATTTAATGCCATTGACATGTAGTCGCAAACATGCTTATGAGTACGTCTCATGTTTTTATATTTTGCCATAACAAAATGTTAACTTTTATTTTTTTTAGGTTTCTATTAATGTCATTGAAAAGACACATACACAGGGAATATAAAAAGTCACAAACAGATGACTATTTCAGTCCTCTCAGTATGTAGCTCTGGTTGTGCAGCCTCCTTTTAGTCACCTTAATAAAGATGTATTTTTTTCTCTCCAGGACCAAGAGATTGAGGGAAATCTGGGAACAGGAACCCTCTCTCCTGATAGGAGGAAAATTGTTGCCCCTCACTGCAGGGGTGCTCATTTGTACATTTAGCAATTAATGCCCCAGGGCACCCATTGCCTAGTAACCAGAAGGCCTGATGTTTTGGGACCTGGAGTTACTTATTTTTGTGGCTCACCCTGGGCAATCTTTATTCTTTCACCCCCTAGGTGCGGTCAATTTTCAGCTTTAATGGCTCTCAACAATTTCTTTCTCTCTTTCTTCTTTCTTTCTTTCTTTCTTTCTTTCTTTCTTTCTTTCTTTCTTTCCTTTTCTTTCTTCTTTCTCTTTTTGTTTACTAATCATTTGCAAGCTCAGTTTCTTTTCTCAGGAACTTAATTTCAGTCAGACTACTTTCTTGTTTACAAAAATACAATGAATTTTTATATTTTTGGCATATAGGTCAATTTAATTGATATAATTTATAAGGTCCTTGGCTCCACCAGCAGCTTTCTTCTGTATGACTTGAGCTCTTGCTTTACCATGTTATTTTTCACTTTTCAATGTTTGGTCTCAGTAGTCTTTGTTAGTTTCAAAAAAAAAAAAATCAATGCTTTGCCACTTGAGGACTTAATGAATTCTGCTTTTCCTATGAATTATCCTTACTACCTGAAGGCCTTAACTAATTACCGTCTCCTAAACCTCTGAACTCTCTTATATTATAAATTGGTCCTGATAATTATCTCTGTCAATGCTTCAACAATGCTTTTCAAAATACGCTGTCTGAACCAGTAGTATTAATATTGCTTGAGAAGCTGCTAGAAATAGAAAAAAAAATCACAGCCTATCTTTGAATCACTGAGTTAGGCTCTGGGGAAAAGCTACAGCAAAATATTTAATCAGCCAATTTGAGGACTGTGGTGCTTGTTCGATTTTGGAAGACTTTCTACAATGTCTGTTTATTAAAAAGGAAGGTGAAAATTATTTATCATACAACATGTCATGTTCTTGAAAATGTATCTATGATACACAAATACTGTCTACTCTCAGGTAAATTCAATTAGGTTTATGGAAATTTTGTTTTCAAACAGTATGCTACCTTGTTGCTTACGAGTAGTATTTATTTTATTTAACCCTGAAAGAAGATGAACTGCATCTTTAACTATTCTTACATCACAGTTCCTTTTCTATTGAACAGCACCTCCAGGGTCTTGGTACAGTTCAGCTAGGATGGGTTTTCTCCTTTACTTCAATGGGATGCAACTCAAAAGTCACTTGTAAAAAGACCTTTCAAAACAAATAAATATATAACAACACTGCTAATTTCTGTGACCTTGCACTTTTTCATAAAATTTCCTTTGACAGGCAAATTATTTGCTTATATTTTACTCTCCTTGGTACCCATTAGTATAAAGAAAGTTACAGAGTGGAAAACCACTATGAGGAGTTTTACACTATTAAGCTGGGAGTATCTCAGCTGGCGGAAAATGGCTAAAGAGAAAGAAAGTGGCCAGATTATATAAGGTATGGCTGGGTACTTACTAAACTGTAGCTTCCTGGTTTCATGTAGACTCTGCTGGATCAGATGCTGGGAATTGAACCATAGTATCTAGAAAGTGATCATAATCTAACAAATTTACCAAATTATTTTTATACATTTAATAATGTAGAATAAAACCATACTCAACATAATAGAAGACCTTTTAAAGATACAAAATGTTTTATTTTTGATTAATCTTCCTATAGGACAAGTAGAAAAATTAATAGAATAAGGCTAAAAGGAGACTGGAAGAGAAGTTACGACTGTTTTAGTAGTAAAAATAAAACAAAACAAAACAAAATCTAGGAGCAATGACTTCTCTTTTAACTATATAATATTATTAGTACATAATAAAAAAATGTAGATTGGCATTGGATGCTGTATTAGTCAGCTTTTCTGTCACTGAGAAACAATACCAGACAACCACACTTTAAAAAGAGAGGGCTTAATTTGACTCATGTTTTTAAGGGATTCAGTCCATGACCGGCTGGCTCTAAGGCAGAAACGTCATGGCAGAAGGGTATGACATGCACTGGTATTTTTAATAATATATGCTCAAGGAATACTTTTATGCCTTTTTTTCACTATGCAGTTTGAGTGAAAACTTTCTTTTGTAAATTTTATATATGTAGATATAAGTATATACAGATATACAATCTATCTATCTATATATCCAATTTTTCATTAAAAATTCATTATTGAAATATTTCCAACATTCTTTCAGGTCATGCTAAACACAAGGAAGGGGAACAAACAGGAAGGGGAAGGGATGCTGTAGAGATGGTCCCACCCAGCACCCCCGGAAGTGCACTGAACTCATCTAGATAATTCTCAAGTCAAACAAACTGATAATTAAGCTTTACTGTAGCAGATTTTAAGGGCATAAAACTGAGAGAATTTGGTAACAGAGACATGGAGTTAATTGGATAAAGGCAAAATTCAGATTGTTCAAAAGATTTCCAGTTGTTTGGAAAAGGGAAATTGCATTAATAATCAAAAATGCACCTTTTGTCTAATGTTAGTATACCAAATTGTTTTTAATTGTTTAGTATTTTATTAATTCAGAGAAACTTCAAAAATTTGCTATAGTTTGGATTTTTAATAACTTCAAAGCCTCATATGGTAAAAACTCAGTTCTCAGCTTAGAGTGTGTGAAATTTTTAGGAGGTTTCCCTCTAAGAGGTAGAACATAATGGCAGGTTTAGAGCATTGGGCCCAGTCTTGGAAACATAGTTCAGGAATCCAGTCCTTCCATAGATCTCTCTTTGCTTCCTAACCATCGTGAGGTGAGCAGCTTGCTTTACCATGTTTTGGCAATGAGGCACTTTCCCACCAAAGGCTCAAAGACAATGGGTCCAATTAAACATGGATTAAAATCTCCAAAAACATTAGTTAAAGGAAAACTTCCCTCTAAGTTGATTATCTGAAGTATTTTGGAGCTCCGCCCTTTCCAACCTCTCTTCTCTCAGGCATGGGCTGCTCAGCGGGCCCAGTGCCCACTCAGCCCACCCCTGTCCCCCTCCACTGTCAGAGACGAGGTATATGCTAAACTGCATACATTGGGACCAGGCTTCCCGCTGCTGACCTGCCTGCGCTTCTCACTTCTCTGGGCTCCATGTCTCGTGAAGTCGTTGGTCATGCTCATCCAGCATGACCCCAGCACCAGCAAGGTCATGGTCCCAGCACCAGCAAGGGTATCCAGCGCTCCTGCATTGTGGAGAAATATGGCTGCACACACCTTTCTGCAGGAGAATTTCTTCATGATGAAAGGAAGAACCCAGAGTCACAGTCTGGTGAACTCATTGACAAGCACATTAAAGGAGGAAAGATTGTGCCAGTTGAGTTAACTATTAAAGAGGGAATGGCCCAAACAATGGCTGCCAATGCCCAGAAGAATAAATTCCTGATTGGATGGGTTTGCAAGAAATAAGACAACCTTCAAGGTTGGAACAAGTGTTTTGGAAAGCTGAATAAAATAAACTGTGAAATATGGTATTTTATGTAGTACGCAGAAGAAATTTTTGTTTGTAATCTTATTAATTAATTCAATATCCTTTATTTTTAAAAATACAAAATTTGGTATTGGTTAGTGATGATTCATAAAGTATTGTAAATCTGGTTCAAATACTGTTTTGCTATGTGACCTATAATAACGTTTTACACCTAACAATAATAAAATGAGGACTAAATGTAGAAGAGATTATTATTATTTGCTAAACTCAGGGACAATGTTATGGGAGGATAATACAATTCACTTTTTGTATGTTGACTAGTTTATTAGTACATGTTCAAGTCATGCTTTTCTCTCTCTCTCACTCTCTCTCTTTTTTTTGTACCAGAGATCGAACTCATGACCTCGTGCTTGCCAGGCAGGTGCTTATGCCTCTGACCTAAAGCCCAGGCCCCTCTTTCTTACATTATTTAAGAACTGTCCTTTTTAGAAAAGGAGGAGGATACCAAAATTGTGGTGTGGTAAAAAGCAGAGAAAATAACCTCTTGGAGAGTCTCCATCCGGATGCTAGAGTACAGCATTGTGAGCAAGACAAGAAGCAGGGAATTGAATCCACTGGACCCAGGAAAATCTGAATTGCAAATTGAAGCCCATGGAAAGAGTGAAGAGAAAAACTTCAGTGAAGAAGAAAGTATGAGCAGGAGATGCCTTTTCTCTGAGATGAGACTCACTACAGGAGAGGAGTGCTTCAAACCTGTGGTCATATGGTGAAGGCTGGTGACACTGGAGGCTCTACAGAGAGATGCAGCTCTGGAGCGAAGCCTCAGATGTAGAGCTCTACACTGGCTGGTGGTGAGTGCAGAGGACTTAGTCCTCCCGTGGGAGAGAGCAATTAGCTGGGAGCCAGCTTGGAGACAGGCCGACTGAGCACCAAACCCAGAACTGCTGCCGGCTCCATCTAGCTGCTCCTATCTGGTCACAGCCCCACAGAAATTGCTTGCATGGCAGTGAGCCCAATGGGTTTATTCTTGGGGCAGGTCTGCTGAGATTATCCACTAGCCTGCCAAAAAGCTACTGCTGGCCTGCTGGGAGAGATTTGATCAAATTGGGACTTTGCAGGTCTCCTACTTGTAAACCCAGAGACATTCCTGGAAGTGGACTTTTCTTTTCCTTTCTCTTTCTTCTTCATTGTTTTTGTGAGTGTGAAGCTGGTTCTGTTTTGTTCTTCCTTTTCTCTCTTCCCTCTCTCTCTCCTTCAGTCTGCTGCACCAGTTTCCCAAAGTTTTCATGACCCCCCCTTTGTCCTCCAAGCTTACTTGTAATCTCTTCCTCTTCTTCCACTTCTAGATTTTCTCCTTAATCTATTTTAAATGTTAAGCCCTGAGGGCAAAATAGACACATTAAGGAATTAGATACCACATATGATTTTCTAATTTTTTTTCACTTTTTTTATATAATCACAAATCTAGTTCATATAGTTAAAAGTGGAAAATTTAGAGTTAATTCAGTTTTCTGGCTGGGCTTGATGCTACTGTTATCACTGTAGTGAAAATTTCCATAATTGTTCTAAACAGCTGTTGGTCCTTGTGTTCCATGACTGTGACTGACTAAAGATCACACAAAATACTGTGGTACAGTGCCAGAGAACCAGGGGCTGGGCCAAACAAGCAACAACTTCTTATCTCCAACCAACTGAAGAGGTAAGATCTTCCAGTATACTCAAAACCCAAAAACCAGCTACAGCTGGAAGATTCCTCAGAGAAGTAATCATCACTAAGGGTCTAAAATACTAGCAATAAAACAACCTACCATAGGCAACTTACAAGTATCACCCCAGACATTAAACTGAAAAAGGAGAGAAAAGGAAATCAGGAAACACTTAGCAAAATGCAACCTCAGATATCCAGTTCCCTAAAGACAAATCCAGGAGGCAATGAATTGGGACAATTCAACAGTCCCTGAGCAGGCCTCTCCGGATTGGTAACAAAAAAGGAACTGAAAGAATATCTGCACAAAATACAATCAGAAATAATCTCTCAGATAACAACAGAGATTACCAAAATACAGACAAAAGAAATTATCTTTTCTAAATTTACTTTCTATGTATGAAAACCCAAGTTTTTATTGTTGTGTTTCATAGCAGGAATCTAATGCATGAAGTTCCACTTGCCAGGCAGGTGTTGTGTCTCTGAGCTATATCCCTGGGCCTGAAGAGTGCATTTTATTCATTGATTTATTTATCTATTTTTGATAAACTCTGGTCTTTGTGCTTGCCAGGCAGGTGCTTATGCTGTCGAGCTATATCTCCAGGCTCTGCGAACCCAAATTTGCATCTGAAGTATTTATTGGTGAAAATATTTCCAGTTGTGCAATTAAAATCCATCATAAATAATTTTATTTTACTGTTAATAAATAATATATATGAAAACTGCAATTGTATGCTGATGCCCTTGTAGATTATTGGACCTTAGGTAATAATGTAGAGGCTCCACATTATCTCTGTTGATGTTTAGCATATAATTTCTGACATAATCAGAGGCCCTGTGTTTTATTGCCTTGCATTAAAACATTCCTTTTGCTGCCTAGGTTTAATAGTAGTCCCATTTCAGTGATAAGTTATTGCTTAATTATTGCTGTAGTAATCTACTTCTGGTCACGTGTAAGATGTAGACATTGGCAGGGTTTTATTTTGTTTATTTAAATCTGATGTTCAGTCATATGGAGTGACTCCATTGTCAGTGATTGTGTCATTATTGCCATCTGTGGTTGACGTATAATGGTCATCAATTCTGCAAGAAAATTGCACAGAGGTTTTGATAATCAGCATGAATATGTGTAAAGCTTCATTCAGCTATCCTTGACAAAGTGTGTTATGAGTAGATTATTTAGAAAATGAAAATAATTAATAAGTGAGTAAATTTAATTCCTGAAATATTTATATCATTAATTTTAGATTAATATTTTAAAGTAGTATTATTTCACATGTACATACATATAATGTATGTCATTGGTACATATTATGTGTAAATATATATATATATACACACTTAGGCAGTCATAAGTGTATGAATATATACTTATGATACTTGTTTTTATGTGTATATATTTTTCTTTTATTATTAATAAGTTACACAAATGAGTTATTTTGAATTTAAAAAAATGTTAGATTGGCCCAAAACTTTTAGTTAAAGCTTCATTCTTTTGGGCTGGGGATTTAGCCCAGCGGTATAAGCGCCTGCCTTGTAAGTGCATGGTTATGAGTTTGATCCCTGGTACTGATAAAAAAACAAAAAAACAAAAACAACACTTCAATATTTTCTCATAAATACCTATAAAAATATAATATTTTATTAAAATAGAGATCAATTGAAAGTATTATGTAAATGGATCTGAATTTCCATCTCATTTGCTATTTCTTTAGTATTTCTTTTCAACTTATTGAATTTGAGCAATGTATCAGTAATATACAAGTTAAAATTCTTATAGTTTTTATTACATATATAAAATCTCAAATTTAAATATGCTGTAACATTTCATATATAATGAAAGTTACCCGCATAGGTTTTGGAACTTTATTATTCATATGACTACTTTTGTAATCTACCACTTCTTATGGCAATTTATTAGGTAATTTGCCTCATTTATAACTTGAAAAGTGACTTAAAAGTTTTCAAGTATACAATATGTTGAGAATAACTATCAAATACAAAAAGATATTTGTTAATAATATGTTTTCCTGAAGCCTGAAAATACATGATTCTAAACTTCCATTTTTTTCTTATCAAATATTTAATAAAGAACACTTTCATTTTCATGGATTACCCATACTTTAGAAAAATCCATAGTTTAGAATCATACATGAATCATTAATACATAGTTCTTAGGAAACCAGCAAGCAATACTACAATTCATGTAGTATTTATTTATGATGAAAAGGTACAGGAAAAATAACGTTGTGTGAGTTGATGTTTAGTTATATTTACCTTATATATCTGGCATCTATGAAAATTCCACATAAGCAAGAGGTGTTAGATTTGTTTATATATTTATTTAACCAGTTTTACCTTGATTCCTGGGTAAACTTGTGAAACATACATGTGTGCATGGATGCTTCTGTATGTGTGTATGCTGTCAGACATTTTGGTGCAAATATTATATTTCTAAGAAGATTTAGGGCAAAAATTATCCTTTAATATGACCTTTTAATTCTATCAAGATGTAAAATATAATTTCAAGGTATCAAATATGAGCCTTTTTACTACTACATGTTTGTAGTACATAATGTTTACATAATGATGCATGTGCATATCATATTTTAATTCATTTTTCATCCATTTCTCTTCCTTTCAAAACCCTCTGTCCATCTCTTAATCCCCTTTGATTTTTGCATGATTTTATTGTATAATGTTTCCATTCTTTGTGTGGAGTAGATTCCTGTCATAATGCGTTTTAGTTCATTTTTTCATCTTCTTTCCCTCCCCTCCCTTCAACTTTTCAAATCCTTCCTCTTTGAGAAAACTATCTCTCTACTTTCCATTATGTGTCTTTTATTTTAGTTTGTTATTTATATTGTGGGTTTCTTATATAAGAGAAAGCATGTGATACTTAAGCTTGTGTGTTTGATTTATTTCACTTACTATTATGGTCTCAGTGTGCATCTGTTTTCCTATAAATGACTGAAGTTTATCTTTTTATATATTGCAATAGTATAGTATTATGTGCAAATGCCACACATTCTTTACCCATTCTTCTGTTGTTGGACATATAGGCTGCTTCTGAGATCTAGCTATTCTGTAACTGTGCAGGTATAAACATAGACATGCGTGTATCACCATAATTTGATACCTTTAACTTTTGAGAAGATATCTGGAAGGGGAATAGCTGGGTCAAATGAGCATTTTGAAGATAATTGAGGCTTCTTCTTCATACAGTTTTCACTGTTAAAAAATGCAACTAAGTAGTTTTATTCTTTCAATCCTTTTCAAGATAGTTTTCTTTTTACTTTCCTATTAATGAGAAGCAATGATTTTTAAAATTTAGCAAATGTCAAAATCATCCAGAGAGTCTGTTAAAACACATACTCTTGGGCTTGCTCCCAAAATTATCACCCTGTAGCTTTAAACTGAGACTCAGTGATTGGAATTTTTATTCAAGGTCGCAGGTGAACAAAGGACCACACTTATAGAATCACTTTTAGGTAATTGTCTAGCAATTTTCCTAACTCAAGGGATTTTATTTTTATTATTTTAATTCAGCTTTTTAAAACTGAGATTCAACCTAGGGTTTTGTACATGACCAAGTGTTCTACTACTGAACAAGTCCTTTTTGTATGTATGCTATGTATGTATATTTTGAGATAGGTTCTCACTAGACTGCCCACCTTGTTCTTGAATTGAGATATTTCAGCCCTCTGCCTCCAAAGTAGCTAGGATTCAGGAATATATTTTGTGGAATGAATGTTTATCAGAAAACAGAGCTCACTCTAAGAGATATGTGGTTAAGAGATTGTATGTAAGCATGGTTCTTCCATCTGATATCTGTTTCTATGAATTAGACCTTTTAAAGTTCTTTTTCCTGACAGAGAAGTAGAATGTATTTATTAATGACCTCAGTTAACAGAAAATGCAGTGGTGTTCTTTTATTTGTTAAGGATCTGGTATGTATCTGATTGAATTCTAACTCAAATCTAAAGCTGACTGATTGCATGGAGGGTATTGAGAAGCAATTACGTGTGATATTGCAGAGCTTCCTGATAGCTACATGACAGTCACACAATATCACTGTGTATGATCAACATATACTTGTTTCATTTTCACAAAGATTCATAATTATATTATTTTGTTAAATACTGTGTTCCGAAGTTGTATTTTTAAGCTTTGGATTCTTAAAACTTTTTTAATTTATTTTTTTCACATGGCAAGGCAATGCTTGCAACTTGACAAACATGCGATTTGTTTTATTTATATTGAACCATCTGTTTGCTGGACAGTTTCAAGCTTTTTTCCCACTGCTAAACATCCATCTAAAGATTTTTTCCTCACAAGCTGCTCTTGAAAGTCTTGCCAATTAGCTTTAACTTCACAGAATGAATGACAACCTGATGAATGCTATCACATCATTACTTGAAAATTTGGCAGTTATAACGAAATTCACAAAGGCAGTAATTAAAATTAGTGGAAAAGGCAAACTGCTTGAATTCGGTGTCTTCAACCAAAACATATCCTTATATGCTAATGATGGCTTTTAGTGATATTTTCAACAACCTGTCCCACATACACTATAAAACTTATGATTCATTTTCCAAGTCTAATCGACAGTATATGAAAATGGGGTGCAGTGCATTTCAGAAAGGGCCACATTAACTTAACTTGATAATGTATTTATTCATATTGCTTTCATTCTAAAATATTTTTGTAATATTAGTATACGGTTGTTAAGTAATATATTTCAAAATATTTAATATCCCTGTGGGAACATCAGTGTTTAGTGTGAACCAAAAGAAATCTATGACAAATTAAGCTGTACCTCAAATTTAATGGACATTAGTATTTCTCTTAATATGAGGAATATAATAGGAATATAGAAATATTGAATATCTTTCAAGGATAAGTGTCAAAGTTTTCATCAATTTTACAAAGTGTCACCTAAAGCTTACTTGTAACAAATTGCTTTTCAACATTTAAACTACAACACCAAAATAATATTCAATAGTAATAATATAATTTCAATTATATTACATAAAATTTATCTTTCTCATAAATTAATTATATATTCTTAAATATAATATTCAGTTTTAAGAACTAATGAATATGTGACATTTATATTTGGAGACCATTAGCTATTTTGATATGGCTTATAACAAAGAAAATAACCATTTTTCATGAAATGTATTTGAAACTGAATAAAAATTTTAGGCATAATGTAACAGATGATTTAGTGAGAAAAAGTGAAATTGAGTACTTCTCATAACAATTAACAGGACACAGCTAAAGCAAAACTTAAGGAAAAGGAAAGATAGCAACAAACAGAAGAGTAAGTAAAGCAGCCAATGAGCTACTTTAAGATAAGAGATACAGAAAGCTAGTGAAATTAAGTGACGTTTACCTATTATTTTTTCCCCAATGGCTATCAAAGTGTCTGAAACAGCAGATCTTTGCATTGTTTTAGCAAAGATAGCATAACATGTATTAAATTGTGATTAAGTAATTGAAAACTATTTAATCACTTAGAAATGTAATAAATTTCTGTATTGCTCTTATGTATGGTATACTCCACACCTGTACATAAGTCATTCTTTTTATTCTGTATTCTATTCATGTGAAATGTCACATTATTTTAATGCATTTTATAAAATAAGGTCAAATTTAGAAAGGCTGTTTAACTTCCTTCCATCATTTCCCATTAATGCATGTGTAGCTGTCACTGAATGTTCATTTCTCCACATAAACTTTAATATCAACCTGACTAGCTTCATTTAAAAGTAGCATATCTATTTATATGTACATATACAATAGCATTAACATATAACACAAAACTTGCTTTTCGAGGAACTAAAACTGATAGATAATTTTTTCTTGTTTTCATAAAATAATAAAACTACATTAAATTTTTAAAATCTCATGGTGCAAGTATCCTAACTTCAAGTTTTGCCTTCTCACCCATGGTGATGGTTACTGAGACAGAACTCTCCCAATTTTATACACGTTTAAAAATGGCATTGTTTTTCACAGATAGCGACACACCTTGCAATGCAAATTTGAGAACAATAGGAATAATTGAGAATGGAATAAAATATTTTTTACCCTACTCATTAACAAAAAGTTTTTAAAAGTACTTGCACTTATTTTAATTAGGACTCTAGTTAGAAACAAACATCAACAAACCAATAACAAAATGACCTATATTTTTGTAAAAGATTGTCAATTATATACTCTCAAAAGTCTAGCTGCAATTTCCTATTTAATCTTTAGAAGTATAAACATTTTCTTAAACTATATTCTTATTTTCCATATTAAAATGTTATTTTTAATTCTCACTTTTAAATGGAAATATGTTGTTTATGTGCAGGTACTATTATTAACATGATATATTTCTATTCTTAGTCAATATTAATCTGAAACTACTCATTTATTTGTTAATTACTCATCTAAACCAAGAAATAGATCTGATTTGGGACTGACTATAGAATCTATTGTAAGATCTCTTGAAATTGACAAACCAATATTGCTTTAAATATTAATGAATAAATAATTATGCTTAATGAATTATATCAAGTAATAAAAATTATAATTAAGACTAATAATATAACAATATAATATAACTTAAAATTACTTATCCAGCAAAAGAATTCACAGAATGCATCATGAATTAATCTTCTGCCCTTAATAAATTTTTAATTCAATCAAACAAATATACAGTACCCACTGTAAATGTTGCTTTATACAAAGATCTTCCAATGTGCTCTAATTATTAATTTAAACTCAAAAAGAATTTGTACTATTATATATGTGAATTAGAAATATTAAATTCAGTTGGAAAGATTGGATGTTATATGGAAAATATATTACTGAAAATATAGTTTAAGTTCTACATTTTTCTATAAGAATCAGATGATAAATGATGTTTTAAAGCCATAAAAATTAATGGTTCATTTAGAGGAGGAGCGAGGGAGGAATGTGGAAGGGGAAGGGAACCGAGAAAAAGAAGTTAGCTGTGCTGGGTAGATGTTCCCACCCCCTGGGAAGAATGTAAATATCACATCTGTAAACATAAAATATTAAAAGAAAAGCAAAAAAACTCAAATTAGCATCACTTGATGTTAAACTATAGCAAAAAGAATTTCGATGTAACTATATGTGTTCAATATGATTATGTTTGTTATATTTATTTTTGTAAAAATTCACTTACAGAACTAATTTCTCTGTTCATTTGCCTTGAACCTGTTACTTATAACTTGTTGGAAGAACTGAACAGAGTACAGTTATTTGTTTTAGCTCAAATTACTCATCCTCCCAAATTGAGAACCATGAAAATTAATTTTCTTACTAAAAGACACTACTGAACACCAAAGAACAAAAGTTGTAATTTTTATCAGTCAGAAGAAATGACTGTTGCAAGAACTGAGTTTGTAACTTACATTAAAAATAACTGCAAATTCTCTTATTTATGACTGCCTGCCAGCCACATTTTCTACTGGCTGAGGACACTGAATTATAATTGCACTGATCAGTTATACGACTATCTCAATATGGATTAAATAGAAGAGGTTGTATTTTTTAAGTCTTCAGTTGAATATCATTATTCCCAATATGCATAGCTTGACTCTCTTTTTTTGACTCTCTTTTTTGTAATTGTAACAAACACCATCAGTATACCTACTTAGATTAGTTTTGCTTTTTCCATAGTTTTTACTGCATGCTCGGGTGTATGTTAACTATTTATCATGTTTATAGCTTTTAATCTTCCTTATTCCTTGGGTATATAAATGCCATAAGGGCAGATTACTTTTTTTTCCTTATTCACAATTGTAGTCCAAGAATTTCCAACAGTCTGTAGTATCAATTATTATTGTTTTATGAATAATTTTTTACAATGTTATTTTCTATATTCGACAAGTACAGATTAATATATGAAGTATCACAGAATTTTCACTAACATACAACCAAAATGTCTGTGATAAAGACAGGGTATGAGATAATTTTTTTTAATAGAGACATGAAAAACAGGGAGATAATTTAAGTAGAGGAATAGGAGATATAAAATTAGTATAATGGGAAAAAATGCCTACAGAGTGAGCATATCATTTTCCTTTTAGTATGTGTTTCAAAAATATGTGATGTGGTTTGGTACAATCTACCTTTGAAATTCAAAATGTGGATTTAAATATAGACCTCTGAAATTGATCTAACACACAATAGTTAATAATTTAGATGCATGGCTCCAGTTTAAATGTCATAATAAGCTATTTAAAATAATAATTGTTTTAAGGGAATTATGAGAAAATGTATCACTTAAGCCTTCTCTTATAAATCTTTATCACAAAGATTGTGATTAATACAAAGTATAAGATAAAAAATTTTTAGGAGGGGTCTGAAAAACAGGGAGAGAATTTAAGTAGAAGATGAGGAGAATAATGATACTGAACACAAGGCTTTAAAAACTACAACCTCTTCTGTTTAATTCATATTGAATTACTCATATAACTGATCAGTGCAATT
This sequence comes from Hydrochoerus hydrochaeris, assembly GCA_004027455.1. NCBI lineage: Eukaryota > Metazoa > Chordata > Mammalia > Rodentia > Hydrochaeridae > Hydrochoerus > Hydrochoerus hydrochaeris. The sequence continues at coordinate 106,602 of PVLA01005536.1, forward strand.
ATAATTCATATACTCAGCCAGTAGAAAATGTTTCTGGAAGGCAGTCATAAATAAGAAAATTTGTAGTTATTTGAATGTAAATTATAAACTCAGTTCTGGCACTACTACACAGTACTACTCAAATTTCTGGTATAAATTATATGTTTTAATTTCTTTATAAATTACACAGCTATCTTGTTAGACTTATTTTAAATATAACATATTTACTTGCTTATAGTCTTTATTTTCTATTTGCTCAATCTCCCTTTCATAAACAACATAAATTTCTGCTACAGTTAAAGTTTATTTTCTTCCTATTTTCATAACAATGTCGAGAACATAGTTGGAATTCAGTGCTTTATTCTTTAATCAGTGGATTATTCTAAGCAATGTGAAGAGCAACTTGAAAAAATATTTTACACGTTTCATTTCCATGGTCCATGCTAAAATAGAAATTCGACTTCTACTTTTAAAAAATGTTAAATTCAAGAACATAAATAACACAGAAATATTTCCAGTTATTTATATATACTGGAGTTTTAGCTGATTTGTATGCATAAAAATATTAAATAAGCTATTTTCTTTTATATATTGATACTAATTTTATTTACTGCTTTTAAAAATATGTTGTAAGTAGAATTTGGATATTATTTTGGTATTATTCTATTGTAACTATAATTTGGTATATGAAAATATGTGGTAAGTAGAATTTCTATATTAAAAAGGTAAGTTAAGCAAACTTATTCAAGTAAAATACATTTGTAAATTACCAAGAAAGTCTTCTGGCCCTTGTATCTGAAAAAGAGCAAATTTGCAAACCCACCCACCCCCACACCCTCACATACACCACACACACAGAATGTCTAAAGAATTGTCATAAATGAATTGCTTCTGCCATCATTTGCTGCTAAATGCCCTATGATGTTTTATAAATGTTTATAAATATTTATCCTCTAAGCCAAAGACTTAATAGAAGATTAAGAAACTCTTTGCTACAGTTAGTCTTTAAGTATTTCCATGTTTTTCTACTTTGTAACATGTACATCTTATGTCAAAATTATAGTGATGGTCCAATAAAAATAGAAAAATAATTTGATTTTAGTTCTATAGAAGTCAAACTTTTAGAAAGACTGGAATTTTTATAATCATGACATTTATAGAGATAAAAAACAATTTCTTAATTTCAGTTAAACCCAAATACTTGGGTTTTTAAAAATAATTTTTTGTTAGACCTCTTTTAAGGTATAGTGATTTATGTCACCAAAGGGATAAGCAATGGGTCTTGTCATGATATTAGTGAATAAAATGAACACATTATTTGTTGCTTTGCCCTGCTGTGTTCCTGACATAGTCTGTGTGATACAGTAAATATAACATTACTCACTGTGGCAGTCAGCTTCAGAATGGGTCACTTTATAAGGCCAAACATGAACCAAAAAAGCCCCGAAAGAATCATTAAGTTGCGCCTCCTCAGTGAAATAAACTGTTGTAAAATGGAACATTTAAACAGAAAAGAAATAAAGAAGCATAGCAACTACAGACCTCTTGACTACAGGTCTACAGTATCAGAGGAAGCCACCTGGGGAAGAGGTGAACATCATTAGCAAACTTAGAGCACTGACATGCTGTCTAAAATTTTCACTTGAAAATTAAAGAGATGGATCGTTATGTAGTGCCTGGGACCATTATGTGCCTTTTCTTCTACTTTTTTTTTAACTGTTAAAAGTATTTAAAGTCAATTCTGGGGTCTTATATCAAAAACTACCTGGATATAATGTGTTAAAACAAAATTAATATTGCTAAAGTGGTTTTAATGAACTTTCACTTTGATAGATGAAAAATTGCAAGAATAAGGAAGACAAATATGATACATGTTAAGGAAACATATTTTTATATTCATGACTATTATGGATTAAAAACTGGTGGTCAGCTTAACACCAGCCGAATTAAATCAGCATGGTGCTGGGTGTAGATGGCCCACCTGAGGAAAGTCGCCAGCACAGAAGGAGGCATGGAGAGGGAGAGGGAGGCGTTGCGGGTTCTCCTAAGTGTCACTGTTTAGAGTCTCCGGGAGGAGCTTGTCATGCCGGCTTCTCCTATATGGATTTGGCCATTATCATCAGAGGAGTTCAGGACCTTGTCACTGAGAGTGACTGTGGTTCCCTTTGGGGGGAGCATTGGTCCTTACATTGACATCACTTCCTGGCTCTAGAGGGAGAATGTACACTGTTTAACCTCCAGGAGAAGCTAGTCATACTGGCTTCCTGACATGTACTCGACTGTTTCCATTGTTGGAGGAGCTTAGGGCCTCATTATCACTGAGAAAGGCGGTGGTACTTTGCAGGGGAGTCCTGATCTTTATTTTGATCATTGTTTCTTGGCTCCACTGCAGAACCTTCAACCTACTGGCACAGCTGCTTCACCCTGCTGGTGTAGACTTTCTAGCTTCCACCACTGACCTTTGGGCACTTCCAGCACGGATCCATGAAGAAGACTTGCACGAGTCAATGTTATGGGCTCTAGGTCTTCAGCTGGACTCATGCAGGACATCACTGTGGGATCCAGGCCTTGGGCTGGATGTTTTAGGTCTTTATTGTTGTAGACAATTTTCTTACACTTTGTTGTATTTAACTCTGGGTGACCATCATAAAACAATACTATAAATTCTGTGTGCTGTGTATAATTGTTCTCTTTGCAGCTCCTGACCATAAGGACTTATTTTTTTCTGCTTATTTTTCTCAACATGTTTAGAAATTCCTTGAGTATTAAAGACCTGTGGTTTTCAAATGCATGTTCTGAGTGCTATGTCTTCTTAGCTGAGTGAAGAGTGTAGTCAAAAGACACCTTCTTCATAATAATTGTAAACAATAAAGTATGGCTCTTAATACCTGATTCAGCATTGTTTTGAACAATAACTGGATTTGAAAAATAAAATAAAATTTCTAAGTAAGTATGAAATTCTTAACATTTAAATATCTATCCAAGAAAAATTGAGGGGGAAATTCTTATAAATATCTCCATAATATGTTCACAAGAAATGCAAAATAGAAAGCTTCCTTATCCATCTTTGTGGGAAATTGTTTTTTGGGTCAGAATAAAAATTTATTCTTGTTAAGGCATAGTCATATCTAGCAATCAAAGAATCGCTGCCATTTGAAATTATTTGCTTAGCTATCAGTAGTTTAAAGAACATTTTTATTGTTGCTTCCTGAAATCAGTTACCATTTTCCAATCACTATTTCACTTTTATTCTTTCAAAATTCTCAATATTTATATTAATTTCAATTTGATCAAAACTTTCAGCATATGTACATGTGTGTATATTCTTACATAGGATAGTATGCTATATCTTTTAGAATCATATTAATATCATAACTGGAAATTACCTAGTATTGTAAGGAAGGAATTTAAAAAATTAAACATAAGATATTCATTTATACTTGTTTGGGAAAAAAAGTAGTGCTACTAGCAAGTTTGCTAGAAGTAAACATGTCTTTTAGATAAGAGATTCTATGAAGCTGCCATTGTTTTCAAAAACAGATTGATAAACTAAATTTGTTTGAAATTATATTTATGCACTCACTTTATGTTCATGATATATTTTTACATGACATTTTATTAATCTTTGAACAAAAAGCTAGAAAGTTTTCTTCATGGAATAAGTAATTTAGTACTATAATCATGACTATTTTTCCTTTTATGTTTTGTTTCTGGGGGAACTCAAGGCCTTGCATATGGCAAGCACATATCCTAGCACTAAGCTGTATTTCTAAGTTTCACTGTGGAGTTATGTTTCACTAAATACATTAAACAAATAAATATAAATTCATGGATTTTAGTAATTGATAGCATTTTCAGTGTTCTTTCATTTATTCATCCATTACATTTATTCTTATAATCAGTGACATCCTGAGGAAACTATTAAGAAGCCTCCAATTGTTAGATTCCGTTTGCCAGCATTTTTGAAGGACATAAGTTTGAGTAGTGAAGTTCTGCTTATAAAGATTGTTTTGTTTTGTCTTGTTTTATTATGCTTGTCAGAAATGTTGGCAACTGCTTACAAAATTGGAAAGAATGTTAGGCCCACTATGGAATCCATGGTGAAAAGTTTTGGTTCTTTATAAAATCAGGATATTTCAGTAAATAACTAGGGCAGCTATAGACATGATGTTGCCTTGAACGAAAATGCATCTCCACAACTATAACTTCCTGGTGCATATATATGGTCATTAGGCTGCCACAATTGCCTGCAGTACAGAAGTATTCAGGACTCTCCTTTGAACTATGTGTATTTCATCCAGCTAAAGCTCCTCATTTCTTTCCCAGAAAGCATTCTAGACCTTCTCCTGTTTATGTTCATGGCTTTAACCCCCCCTCCCCAATTAACTGTCATTTGCATTTTTGCTTTATTTTTTGTTTTCTTTTATTTATATATTTTTGTCTTTTTGAGACAGGGTGTCACTATACAGTTCAGGCTGGCCTCGAGCTCACTTTTTGGCCCAGGCTGGCCCTGAACTTGCAACAATTCTGCTACCTCAGCCTCCCAGGTGCCAGGATTATAGGTGTGCACCACCACAAGTGGCTGCATTTTTTCTTTAAATAACATTCCTATCCTACTGCCTTTTCATTTCCTCAAGCAAATTTGACTTCTAAATTCATTGACCTCTTCCCTAACATGTTTCTTAGGGACTTTGCCACAATCCATGTAATTTGTACACAACAGAATTTCTATTCTAAGGAGAAGTAATCTAAGGATGGAGATCATGAATATCACAATTTCACCTGGTTCATAATGAAAAGTTATTGAAGTATGAATATGTATATTCACAGTATTTTGTTGTATATATTTAAGTATGTCATTGGAAATAATACATTCATATAAATTCAAAATTACAGTGAAAGTAATTGCAATGAAATTTTAAGCAATTACATAATTTATAAACAAAGATCATGCTTTAAAATTTATTAAAAATTATGGAAAATTTTGGACAGATTAGAAGAGCTAGGTTAATAGTCATATTACTAAATAAGTGTCCCCCAAACCTCATGCATATACTTTCCCTAAAGTCTCATGCAATTGTGGACTCCGCCAAATCTAACATTTGTGAGTGGTTCATTGTCTAGTGCTCAGATTGGTCATGTGTTTCACCTGCCTGGAGAGCAGGTGGGGGGCAGTGTAAAGGCAGGAAGAAGGTGTGTCTTTTGCTCTTTTGCTTTTGTTTTGGCTGTTTGCAGCAGCTGTGAATGACTGCCAGCAATGCCACGCTGCCTTGGAACCAGCTGAGTATTGACTAAAACCTCCAAGAACTGAAAGAAATAAACCTTTCCTTCCCTGAGTTTGGGCATCAAGTATTTTTGTCTCAACAATGAGTAAAAAGTAACTAAGAAAGTAAGTATGACGTTCTTCTTTAGTGGCTGAACATCTTTTGGCTAGAGGAAGTAGAACTCCAAAAAATTGGTTACTATCCGATTAACATTTTTTTCCCATTCTTAATTTTCATAGCTAATACTGCTGCGTACAACTGCATGTCCACAGGAAACAGTAAGAAAATCATATGTAGACATTTTCATGAGCTGAGAAGAAATGACATCTATGCAGGTTTAAGTATGCATGCAAAACTTGGAGATACAAGCCTATCCCAAATATCTCTCAAAATATTTTATATCATTAGCATGAACTTAATTACTTGCATTTTATTTTATGCCTTTTTCCCATATACACACACTCCATCTAAATATAAAATTATTAAAAATGTTTTAGAAATGAATGTCATACTTCCATAAATAATTGTCTAGGTAGCTAGATCCAATCTCACATAGAAAAAAAATGGTTCTGTTAACAAAAATCCTCTTCTTATTCAGTGTAGAAGACAAAGCAAGAACAATTGTAAGTTGGTAAGTATTATCAGATTACATGCATGTAACCCAGCACAAGAGTAATTACATGGTCTGCATAGAATTTCATATTGTTTGTACAGAAAATTAAAGAGAGAAAAATTAAAACTCTCCCATCCTCAAGAGACAAGAGAAAACACCTCATGATTGCTTCTATTAACCTTCTTGAGGCCTTCTAATTAATCTTGAATGTATTTCTTTATACTTCAAGAATAGGAACATCTGAACATGTGTTAAATCAAAAGGATGTATGGTTTTAAGAAGATATCCCAAAAGAGTTGAAATGCAGCAGCTCATTTTTCTTAGATAAGGAAATGTAATAATCGAATATTCCACATCTTTACATTCATACCCATAATTTTCCACTAAGGCTGAAAAGAATATAGCTTTAAAAGACATTACAAGGTTTTTTCAATGCCAATTATTCTCCTTTTGGTGGGAGTGAATGGATTTCAAGTACTATTTGCTTGTGTTTTGCATTGATGGGTGAAATTTTGCTAATAAGCAAAGATAGGTATCTTAAAGAGTTATATGTCTGTTTGCTTTTCCTTTTTCTTTCTTTGTTTTTTTGTACCAGGAATTGAACTCATGACCTCATACTTGCCAGAGAGGTACCATGCCAGTATCCCCAGTCCCATTACATGTCTGTTTTCTCTAAGAGACTTCTATGAATGGGATATTTGACTCAGAATTTTGTCTAGTGAAAAGTGACTCTTTCATAAATTGATTGCATTTCAAATTCACAAAGCTGGAAATAAGTTTATCACTCAATGCCATAATAAAGGGAATTTTCTCTGAGGACTAAACCCACCTAATCTTTGCAGGCAGATTATGCTAATCTCAGTGTTTTTATTTTCCTGAAAATGGACAGAGATAGTAAGAACTCCCCAGGTTATTCATTGTGGAGCCTTTTTTTTTTTTTTCAGTCATCTGACTTGCTCTCAAACAATTTATTGTTGCTTTCCATAACAAAAGAAATCCAGCTTTTGAACCAGTTAGTTTGGTAGCAAAGTAGAAGTCTGTTTCCTGCTAAGATCTACAGAGCGCTACATTCCTCAGATATGTAAGACATTGTTTCTGATGTCAGTCTTGAAGGAGGATTACTAAAATTTACCTGAGACTTTTCTCAGGTATGTGTTAGATATATAGTAATGAATAACAAGTATTAAAGGCAGCAATCAGCCAGGCCTGGTGGTGCACTTCTGTAATCCCAGCACTTGGCAGGCTGAGGCAGGAGGATCATTGCAAGTTCAAGGTCAGCCTGGGCTACAAAGTAAGCTCAATGCCAGCCTGAGCTACATAGGGAAACCCTATCTCAGAAAAGATAAAACTAATAAAAAAATAAAATAAAACAAAGGCAGCAATAATAAAGGATCACTGTGCATTTGGCTTTGATAATTTTGAAAATTGTGTTCTCTACCTTAAAAAGTTCACCTAAATCCAATTGATCCTATCTTACCCAAAATGTATGTGTTCCTCTTTTGATGGCCCTACTGAGGCAGGTGAAGGACTATCAGGGGATTGCTTTTCCTTTCTGTCATGACTGCAAATGAACTGAGGCTTGTTTATAATGGTCTGTTGGTTGCTAATTCATTAAGATTAAAAAAAGCCTATCTTAATCTTCCTGCAGAGATTGTGAGTGGCAATTAGAGACAGATATGTTGTTCTCACAATTTAAATAGCTAGATTTCATGGTAACAATATAAAAGCAGGTAATTATTTTTACATCAAGTATAGACAACACCAACTAAATCACTAATGCCACTTGACAGTGAATTTAAGATGCCATTTTGGAAATAAACATGGAAAAAGCAGTGATTTTAAAAACAGTATCTTAAGTAAGTGTTTTAGAATATCTAAAATAGTAATGATATTCAGCATCCATATGCACATAAGTAAATAATACATACCTGTGGAAGGATATTTAAGATCATCACGAAGGCATCAAGTACAATGAGCTACAGAGTCTTATGAAGTCCATTTGTTAAAAATAGTAATAATTTCCATAATTTAAAATAATTATGGAAACTTTCCTACAATGAGGTCTTGTAAAATTGCACAAATTACATACATGAGAAGCCCTATCTCAAAATCTCAAAGAATATAACCTTATAGTAGTTATTGCTGTAGAAACTTTGTACGTATTAGTAGCACTGAAGCAGTACTAGTCTATCTGGCTCTCTTCCCAGGTTAGTTATTGATAATTCCTTGACATTCAGAAGGTTTATATCTGTGTTGAGCCTGATTTAAAAAACCATAAATAGAGATATTGATAGTTATGTGATAGGACTATTGAGAATAAAATATACAATATTTTATGTATACAATATAACATATACAAAATGTTAAAACTGTTCTGGGAAAGTCTGGGAAGATTTATTTCTTTTTATCAATTAGCAGGAAGTTATCTCAGAGGCAGCAACATCATACAAAAAAAAAACTAGTTGAGCTTCTGAAGTCACTGAAGTTTATTTCTTGTCCAAGAAATGTCCACTGTTGCACAGTCTAATTGGGTATTTATTATATACTGTTCAGTTTGAGCCACCAACCTTAGGCATGCACTGTGATTCCCATCTCTACCTCATTCTTTATATCCCTTTATATTTTTTGTATGCATGTCCTCTCTTGTGTCTCTGCTCTAAATTATTCTTTCTCTTCCATAAGGATAGATGTGGTTACATTTAAGTCTTCATCGAAATAAACTAATAAAACCTTCATATCTCAAGATTTTAACATTAATCACATATTTTGGTACATAAGATAATGTTTATTCTTTTTTTTCTTCTAAGAAATTAGTCAAAGGTTCTGGGAATTAGAACGTGGACTTAGGGCTGTTCAGCTGCCTGAAACATTGGAGGAAGCACAGGAGATTCCACAGGCCTGACTGAACCATATCTAGCAATTTTCTTTCAATCCGGGGAGCTAAGCCCACAAAATATGAGTTCCAGTGTGCCTGCACTGGCTCAGGGAGAGATTTAGACCATTGTCCCCAGTGGTTAGTAGCCCACCCAGCTTCCTGGAACACAAGACGTGGCATGGGAGGTCTTGCAGGCCTCATGGGGTGATGCTCAGCAACCTCAATTCAATCCCAGAAGCTGAGGGTGCACAAGGTGATTTTGAACACTCCTGGGGGAAGCTTTAGAACTTCACTTGAAACCCTGGAAATATAGGAAAATGACAAGATGAAAGAACAAAATGCAATCTCAAACCTCCAGCCCATTCCAAGAAAGCCTAAGAGCCATGCACATAGAAGAAAATATAGGCCATACACCTGAAATGCCTGAAACAATATCAACTGAAGTAAAGAAACAAATCTAGGAAGCTGAATTCAAACCAGAAATAATCTCCCAGGTAAAAGAAGAAATGATAAAAGTAATGAAAGAAGTGGTGAACACATCTGAAGAAGACACAGTTAAATAAATAGAGGAAAAATGCAAAAATATGGAAACCCTGAAAGAACAAAATAAGAAGCAAACAAAATACATGATGCAGATTCAAAGAGATATACAGGAAATCAAAAATTCCATTGAAAGTGGGCAAAACTGCCTCAACAAAAGTGAAGATAGAATTTCAGACCTCAAAGACAAGATTGCAAATAGTGAACAGGAAAGGAAAGATCTTTTAAAAATAACAAGGAATCAGGAAATAACAATTCAGCAGTTGGAAGATGATGCAAAGAAGAACAATGTAAGATTGATAGGGATAAATGAAAAGGAAGGGGACAACACAAATGATATGAAGAGGCTATTTACAGAAGTACTATTGGAAAATTTCCCAAAAATGAGGATGGAAACTGACATGGATTAGTTAAGCATATAGAACTTCAAATAGCCATAACTAAAATAAGACTACGCCCAGACATATAATAATCACCATCCCAGAAATCCAACATAAGAACAGAATATGAAAAGACAGATCACCTATAAAGGAAAACCTATCAGAATCACAGCAGACTTCTCAATACTGAAGTCAAGAAGAGCACGGAGTGAAGTATTTCAGATCCTAAAGGAAAATGACTTCCAAACCAACTGATGTACCCTGCAAAACTGTCCTTCAAAATGGATGGAGAAATAAGATACTTCCCTGACAAAGAACAGCTAAAAAACTTCATGATCACTAAACCTACCCTGCAAAGAATACTGAAAGGCATTCTAGATAGACATAGGAAAAACCCACTAAGCAAGGCAGACAATAAACAGAGTGGAGAGGTAAAGAATCAACAGTAGAAAGATAACATGTTAAAGGTAAACCAATATATGACAGTTATAACCATTAATGTAAATGGCCTCAATTCACCAATTAAAAGAAACAGACTGGCAGAATGGATCAAGAAACAACATATCCAACCATATGTTCTCTACAAGAAACCCATCTAACCCAAAAGGAAATTCATAGACTGAAAGTCAAAGGATGGAAAACAATACTTCATGCAACAGGAATGCCCCCCCAAAAAAGTGGGGATAGCTATTCTGTTTGCAGACAACATGAACATCTAATCAAGAATGATCCAAAAAGATAAAGAAGGTCACTACATACTAGTTGGGGGAAAACTTCAAGAGGAAGTGATAACAATCTTAAATATATATGCACCACATTCCAGAGCACCCAGCTAAACAAAGCAAATTAACAGAAATGAAAAATCAAATAGGCAATAACACAATTATAACAGAAGACCTTTAACGTGCTATTGACACAAAGGGACAGGTCAGCTAGACAGAAAATCAGCAAAGAAATAACAGAACTGAATCACACCTGTGAACAATGGGGACTTGATAGACGTATACAGAGTGTTCCATCCAACAACATCAGAATATATATTCTTCACAGCAGTACATGGGACATTCTCTAAAATAGATCGTATACTAACCCATAGAACATATTTAAGTAAATGAAAAAGAACTGATATTATCCTGTGCATGTTATTGGATCATAGTGCCATGAAACTAAAAATTAATGATAAAAGAAACTGCAAAAACATCACAAACACATGGAAACTGAATAATACACTCTTGAGCAATCTTTGGGTCATAGAGGAAATTAAAGAAGAAATTAAACAATAGCTACAAGCAAACAAAAATAAAACTAAAACTTTCCAGAATCTGTGGGATGCAATGAAAGCAGTCCTCAGAGGAAAATATATTTCAGTGAATTCCCATATCAGGAAAACAATATGAATACAAATAAACAACCTGATGCTACATCTCAAACATCTAGAAAAAGAAGAGCAAGTGAAGCTCAAAGTCAAAAGAAGGGAGGAAATTATAAACGTCAGAGCAGAAATCAATGCAGTAAAGACTAAGAAAACAATACAAAGAATCAATGAATCAAAGAATTGGTTCTTTGAAAGAATAAATAAAATTTATAACTCTCTAGCCAGCCTTATTTAAAAAAGAAAAAAAAAACTTCAATTCATGCAATAAGGAATGAAAAAGGTGAAATCACCACAGACTGTGGAAATACAGAAGATCATCAACACCTATTTTGAAAACCTCTACTGTCATAGTTTCAATAACATAGAAGCAATGGACAGTGACCTAGAAACATATAAATTACCAAAGCTGGGTCAAGAAGATGTAAATTGGCTGAATAACCCAATTTCTATTAATGAAATTGAAAATGTAATTAAGTCCTTACCAAGAAAGAAGAGCCCAGGCCCAGATGGATTCACTGTGGAATTCTACAAGAAATACAAAGAAGACTTATTGCCAACACTCCTCAACTCTTCAATGAAATCAAAACAGAATCAATTATTCCTAAATCTTTCCTGGAAGCAAATATTACTCTAGTACTAAAACCTGAGAAAGAAACCTGGGTACTAAAAAAGAGAACTGCAGGACAATCTCTCTAATGAACATATATGCAAAAATTCTCAATAAAATACTGGCAAACAGGATGCAGCTAATCATCAAGAAGATTATACACCATGACCAAGTGGGATTCATCCCAGGCATTCAGGGATACATAAATCAATCAATAAATAAATAACATACATAAATCAATAAATGTAATCCACCATATCAATAGAGCCAAAAATAAGTATCACATGATCATTTCTATAGATAGCAGAAAAGCTTTTGATAAGGTCCAACACTCATTCATGATAAGAACCTTACAGAGAATTAGCATAGATGGTCTTTACCTCAATACGATAAAAGCCATCTATGACATACCAAAGCCAGCATCATATTAAATGGCCAAAAACTGAAAGCCTTTACCTTGAAATCAGGCACAAGACAAGGATATCTATTATCATCACTCTTATTCAACATATTACTGGAAATACTAACTAGATCAATTAGACAAGAGAGAAAAATAAAAGGAGTAAAGATAGGAAAAGAAGAAGTTAAATTATCATTATTTGTTGATGACATAATATTCTACATAGAAGACCCCAAAATTCCATTGAAAGACTCTTAGGTATAATAAATAAATACAGTAATGTAGCTGGATACAAAGTCATCACTCAAAAATCAATAACATTCTTATACGCTATCAACAAAACCACTGAGAAAGAAATGAGAAGCCACAACCTTTACAGTAGCACCCAAGAAAACAAAATACTTAGGAATTAATCTAACTAAAGAAGTAAAAGATCTATTCACGGAAAATTATAATATCCTGAAAAAGAATTTGAAGAGGACCTGAGAAAATGGAAAGACATCCCTTGTTTTTGAATAGGAATAATAAATATTGTGAAAATGGCCATTCTCACAAAATTGTTATACAGATTCAATGCAATCCCAATGAAAATACCACTAACATAACTCATAGATCTGGAGAAGTCACTCCTAAATTTCATCTGGAACCAGAAGAGACCTAGAATAGTATAGGAAATTCTAAGCAACAAAGGCAAGGTAGGAGGCATCACAATCCCTGACTTGAAGTTATACTTCAAAGCTACTGTAATAAAATCAACATGGTAATGGAATAAAAACAGATCTTAAGATGAATGGAATAGACTAGAAGATACAACAACAACTATAAACACACTCAACAACCTTATCTTTGATAAAGGGGCCAGATACATTCACTGGAAGAATGATAATCTCTTTAATAAATGCTGCTGGAAAAATTGGCTCTCCATATGCCGAAAACTAATACTAGATCCATGCCTATCACCATGTACTAAACTAAAGTCTAAATGGATCCAAGATCTAAATATTAAAACAGAAATACTAAATCTGTTGGAAAACAAAGGAGGTAGAAATCTTGAAGACATAGGGGTAGGTAGAGAATTTATGAACAAGAATCAAACCTCACGAGAAATACTTCCCAGAATCAATAACTGGGATCACATCTTTTTGAAGAGTTTCTGCATGTGGAAAGAAAGCTCTACCATAGTGAAAAGAAAACCCACAAATTGAGAAAAAAAATCTTAGTGAACTGTTACTTAAAGGACTGCTGTGTAGAACACATAAAGAATTAAAAAAAAAAGCAGACCCTCAAAATTCAAAGACCCAATCCAAAAATGGACGTCTGAGATGAATACACAATTCTCAGATGAAGAAATAAAAATGGCAAATGAATACTTGAAAAAATGTTCAGCATCATTAGTCAATAGGAAAATGCAAATTAAAACCATACTGAAATTCCATCTCACTCCAGAAACAATGGCCAAAATCAAGAAAACTACCAACAACAAATGCTGGAGAGGCTGTGGGGAAAAAGAAACTCTTCTGCACTGTTGGTGGGAGTGTAGACTGGTGCAACCACTATGGAGGTCAGTCTGGAGATTCCTCAAAAAGATGAGATTGGAAGTCACATTTGACCTACCTATTCCACTTTTAAGCATATTCCCAGAAGAACTGAAAACATACCACAGTGATATATGTGCACCCATGTTTATAGCAGAACAATATGAAATAGCTAGATCTTGGAAACAACCTAAGTGCCCATTAACTGAGGAATGGATAAGAAAATTGTAGTACTTTTATACAATGGAGTACTATACTACTAAGCTATAAAGAATGATCACATTGAGGTATTTATAAATAAATGGATGCAACTTGAGACCATACTCATAAGTGAAATAAATCAAACTCACATGTATAAATACCTTATAGTCTCCCGAGTGTAAGAGTAAGAGTACATAAAATTTTATGGTAATCATCATTCCCCATTACATTGCTTTGAAGTCTTATAATGTTTTCATTCATTGGTTGGAGTGGTTTTATTCTGTTTTGTTTGATTTTATTATGTGTAATGGTATGAACAGCTACTTTGAAGAAAACAAGACATTATGACAGCCATTGCTGATTTAATATCATCTTGCTTTGAAGTCCTACCATGCTTTTGTTCTTCTATTTCTATTGGTTCTATCATGTTGTGTCTTATTGGATTTTAATATGTGTGATAGTATAAACAAATTTTTTATGGAAAATGAGGTATTATAGTAGCCATTGTTCATTTTCTGTTATTTGGTTTTGAATGTCATGTAATACTTTCATTATCTTGAATGGTTTTATACTATTTTGCTATGTTTGATATTATTGTATGCAAAGGTATGCTCAACTATTTCAAAGAATGAGACATTTTGGTACTTACTGTTAATATCCAGTTGTCTTGTTGTGAAGTGTTGTGTTTTTTACACTGTTCTGTTCTGATTTGCTGTGTTCTGTCCTTTTTTGTTTTATTCTCTTTAAAATAATATTAAACCAAAAAGAACCTGGACATATCTTTGGGAGTCCATCACTTAGTCTATTATATTTTTAACTTATCATATTAGTTAATCAATAAAACATTACTAGTTCATTTTGTCTGGTGCACTGAAGTCATCCAGGAGAAGTTGAAAGGGTACCAAGTTCCCTCAGCCAAGTTCCTTTGCCAGGGGTAGCAGTTCTATTGGTCTAGAGAATAGCCTGTCCATCAGAAATCCTTACATCTCCTCACAAAATTGTGAAATTTAGTCAAATTTTAGAAACACTGAATCAGGAAACATTGTAAAATTCTCTGGGTATTACCTACTAAGAATGACTCATAAAAGTGGGATTATATTAAAAGATGTGCTTTACCTTATGTTATTTGATTTTGTATTAATGAAAATTGGGAGACAAGTATAGGAGAGTTGCTTCTGAGAACATGGTGATAGATTTAGTTGATGTAGTTAATGTGAGCTTCTTTGCTTGAGTTTCAAGGGTTACTGTGTCAGCATAAACAGATGTGAGCATTCCATATTACTGGCAAAATTGCATGGATAACCTAAAGAAATTTAAATGAAATTGACAGGGTACTATGTTGGTAAAGAAATTCAAGGACAGAGAAAAAAATGTTTGAAAGTAATTGAGACAATCCATCCACTCTAAGGACCCAGAGGATATTCATTTTACTAAGGACTTAGGATATATTTTGGAAACATGGGGTGCAATCATCTTTTAAAAGTACCTTTGATGAAACTTCTGTAGACTATTTGTTGGGAGATGCATTGTCCATTATTTATTAGGTTTTTTAATTTTTTCTAGTCTAAGTGTTTGAGTTCTTTATATATTTTAGATGTGAGTCCTCTGTCTCAGCATAGCCAGCAAAACTATTTTACCATTCTGTAGGTTGTCCTTTCATTTTGTTGACTTTTATGTCACATTACTTCCCAGAAAAGTGTGACTTCCAGAGATTCAGAACTAATTTAAATAATGAATTAATTTGATTCATTACAATGTTTGGAGTTATATCTTCCAAGATGTGCCCAGAAATTTTCTATCATTCACTTTCCTATTTACTCAGAACTACATAGTTTTTCAGATAAAATGTTTGCTTAAAGGCCAAAGTGCAGTGCACATTATCCAAGGTAAAAAAAATAACTTGCTAACACTGTATGAGATTATCTGAAATATATGTTCTATGTGCATTTTTTTATATCTAGACTTCAGCTATTGGAGGGTCAGTTTTTAAATTGTAGCTTGTTTTCTAACAAATTTAATGTTATCTTCATTCTTCCTTTTTTTAATTTTCTAATTTTTACTCAGGAAAACCTGAAAGTCTATTTTGATAATTGTTTCCTCTTTTATGTTTTATTTTTGTTCCAGTCTTTTCTCTTTTATTTCAGTCCTTGCATTGAACATGCAGTTTTCCTACTGAATTACTCCCCTTATCTTTTATTTTGAAGATAGGAACTTGCTAAATTGCTAACCTGCCCAGGCTGAGCTTGAACGTGTGATCCTGCTGCCTCACCCTTCTTGAGTACATACTCATATAACTGACTCGTAACAATGTGCCTGCACACAGCTTCCTGCTGTGCCTTTGTAAGAACACACACAGACACACACAGACACACACACACAATGTTTATGCCGTGCAATATGGTAACCCTGGGGCAGTGTTTAATTTTGTAAGGCAATATTTCTACTTCTAACTTGCAAATAGTCACATTACTGAAAAGTCTACTGAATATAATGTAGGAAAAAAAGTTCAAACAAGATATGAAGATTGAAAACATGTTTTTCATACTAACCCTCTTACATAATAGACTAAATTGAGTTTATGAGGTGGGTTAAAATTTTCTTATTGACTAATTAATACAAATTCATCCTGTATACATTCATATTTAGTCTGTTAAATAAGAATATCTCAGTGTGAGTTATGTTAGGGCTATGTTTTCATGACAGCATTATTAATTCAGGATTTTTTATGTTAGAATACTTTTTGTAAATTCCAAATTTTGTACAATTTAAGAATGATCAAGGAAAAAAAAAAGAATGACAACACCAGTAATATGCTCTTAGTTACCTACTCTGATACACTGTATCAGATGAGAATAATTCTGTTCAAGAATTTTCTTCTACTGAGAGTGAAAAAAGAAAAATATGCATCGGCAAAAATGTGCCGCAAGACGTCTCATAAGTTAAGGTGAAAGCAGCATAAATTCATACTAAATAATTATTTTTCATTAATAACAGTTCACATATTTTTGTTAAAATTGAGACTGGTTGTCTTGCTACTTAGATCTGAAGGAGGGTGTGGTCTCACTTTACTATTCATCACCACTGCATTCTTCTGAGAGATCCCAAAATATGTAGAAAATGGAAACACTGCTGGATATAATTGTCACTTCCTGCTGAGAAAATTAATTTTGGATATTTTTTTTCAGTTATACTGAACTGTTAAAAATAAACAGTTCCTTATACAGAAAAAAAATATTGTTCTCCATATGTTATAAAATTAAAGAATATAGATCTAGACTTCCCAAATCTTAAGGCTTATAAATGAGAAAGTGGGTAAAAGTTAAAAAACGAAACATCATACTAACAAATTCAATGAAAAAAGAAATAAGAATATATGGAAAGAAATAATTTTCACCTGCTTATTGCTAACTTTAGCATAGTGACTTCCTTAGCAGAAAGAGTGGTAAATGTCACAGGCTTATTGTCGTCATTTTGCTGAAAGTTTGATGGTTCATTCTTATCAAGACACTACTGTGTGAGCCAAAAGATCACATTTAAGGAGGTAGTTGACCTTTGGGATTTCATAAAATGTAGACTATTTTTTGTAAGAACTTAGATTTATAGAAAAATGAGACAGTAATGTAGTACCCAGTTTGTAATATAACTAACATCATTTTTGTTCGTTTGTTATAACTAATAGTTATATTTTAACATAAATAATATATTATGTTTTATTTGTAATAATTAATAAAATTATGCTGACATTTGATTATTAATTGAATTCCATTGTTTGCTTACATTTCCTTAGTTGTACTGAAGACCTCTTTCATCTCTCCTTCAGTTCCCATGTGGGGTACTTAAGGTACCATTTAAAATGCACGTACTTTACCTAGATCTTCTCTCGGCTGTGGCACCCTCAGACTTCCTATGCTTTTAATTAACTTGAAATTTCTCACAAGTATGTGCCAAGTATTTTGTAGGATACCTTCCTATTGAAACTTTTCTGGTGTGTTTATTTTGATCAGAGTGATTGGTATGCTTTGTAAAGAATATTACAGTGGTTAGAAGGTATTTTCTCTATGTCTAATAAGCCACACTATATTGACCATACTATCAATATGACATCTCTGTAAAGATGGTCTTGATTACCTGTTTGAGGGGATGTTCATTGAGGGTTTTTGGTTTTTCTTGTACCTGGAATCGAACTCACGACCTCCTGCTTGCCAGGCAGGTACTTATGCCCCTGAGTTAAATCCTCAGTCCTGAGGGTTTTTTTTTTTTCCTGAAAATTTATTCACTGGTTGCCTTTCATAGTTCATTATATTCTTTGGAGGGAAGACACTCTGAAAAGCCCAAACTGTTTTATTATTTTCATTGTATTGGTTAATTTTAGATAAACATAGTGATACCCTTCATCACAGGGAATTTGTGCCTGCACATGGTATCTCCTGCTTCTTTTATTTTTTTCCATTCTCTTCCTTTCCCTTCAGCACTTTCTCCTCTTCATTTACAATAACTGTGTTTCCATTTTTCCTTCTTTATTTTCTTCTTCCTTCCTGCCCACCCCTGCCCATTCCTATTCTCATTGAAACATTTTGTTTCTCTTTTTCAATGTCTGTTGTATATTTCTGACTTTATTTACATTTTTTTTGGTTTCTCACACCAGAGAAACCACTGGACATTTATAAGTATATCTGATTTATTTCACTTAAGAGTATGTCCTCAAAATACAATCATTTAGCTATTTCAAGGCTACCCTTTATGGTGAGTAGTGTTCCACTGTACATAAAAAATCTTTGTTCATTCATTGGTTGATAGGCATCTAGGATATTTCTAAGACTTGGATGTTACAAACTATGCTGCTATAAACATGGGTGTGAATATGTTGCTGGGATATGCTTTTTTTTTTTTTTTTCCTTTTGGGAAGACACCAAGGAGGTGAATAGCTAGGTATTTGGGAATATCCACTTTCTGAAGTGGTTGTACGTATTTTCCCACTAACAGTGGAAAAGGGTTACTATTACTTCACATCCCTGCCAGCATTTGGTATTAGTTATTTCTTGATAAGAAACATTCTTTCTGGAGCGATACAAAATCTATATATTGTTTTAATTGGCATCAATTAAATGATCAGTAATGTTGAACATTTTTTCATATATTTATTTAACATTTTTGCTTATTCATCTGAGATATCCCTATACATTTCAGATGCCATATTTTGGAGTGAGTCTTTAAATTTGCAGAGTCTGATTTTTTTGTATTTATATATATTCTATATATTAGTCTTTGTCTGATAAAAAGCTGGAAAAACTTTTCCTACTCTATGTATTGTCTTTTTACTTTATTGCTAGTTTCTCTTGCTGTCCTAAAGCTTTTTAATAAGTTAAGTTCCAAGATGTTGATTCTTTTTGATATTTCCTGTGAAGTCAGGGATTGGTTCCTTAACTCTTTGTCTACAAAAATGTCTTCAAGACTTCTTCCTACCTTCCAGCAGATTTAGCATTTATGCTTTAATATTTAGATCTTTGACCCATTTTGATTTTAGTTTAGTGAACCATGAAAGATTTGGGCATAGTTTTAATCTTCAACGTTTGGAAACCTAGTTAGGTCTTCAAGCACCATTATTAAAAAGGATATCTTTCTTCTAGTGAAGATATTTGGTTCCTTTGTCAAAGATAAGGTGGCTGATACTGTCTGGAGTTGTTTCTACATCTTCTACTTGATTTCATTGACACTTGGATCTGTGTTTCATTTTATATTGTTTTATTTTGGCCAGTACTATGCTGTTTTTTTTTTTTTAATCACAGTAGCTTTGTAGCATAATTTCAAGTTAGGGATTGTGACATTTCCTGCCTTGCCTGTTCTTCACAGAATTCTATTTGCTAGTCCAGGGTTCTTCTTGCTCCAAATGAATTTTAGAGTTGTTTTCAATAATTCTGTGACATACGCTGCTAGAAATTTTATCAGAACTGCATTAATTGTATATTACAATTTTGGAAATATGGCCATTGTCACTATATCAAATCTTCCTACCCAAGAACAAGGAATATCTTTCCAGTCTGCAATATATTTTTCTATCTTTTTCAGAGTACTAGAGTTTTAAAGGCAGAGGTCTTTTACTTCCTTCATTATTATTGGCTCCTAGCTATTGAAAATTTAAAGCTGAAAGATGTGATTTGTCTAATTTCTCTCACAGTGAGTTTGTTCTTGATGTACAGGAAAGCTATTGATTTTTTTAGGTTTTACTTTGTATCAAGTTATACAACTGAATTTGGTAATTAAATCTAAAATTATTTTTGTGGAGTTGTTGGGGTCATCTCTGTTGGGTACCATGTCATCCAGGCAAAAAAAAAAGATAATTTAGCTTCTTCCTTTTTTATCTTTATTCCTTTTATTTTTTCTCTTGTCTATTTGCTCTGGCTAATATTTCCATAATTGTACTGAATAAAATAGTGACAATCGATATACTTGTCTTGTTCCTGATTCAGAGCAAAAGTTTTCAGTTTTTGCCAACTTAATATGATCCTGGCTGTTGGTTTGTCATAGATGGCTTTTATCAGATTGAGATAATGATCATGTATTCTAATTTTCTGTAGAGTTTTTTTTTAATCATGAATTGGTGTTGGACTTCATAAAATGCTTTTTCTTCATCTATTGAAATGATCCTGTGTTTTTGTCCTTGGTCCTTGTATGTGATATATTACATTTATTGATTTGCATCTGTTGAAATATCCTTGTATCCCTGGGATAAATCCTACTTGGTCATGAGGATTTTTGCTGCTATTTTTCTGTCTACAGGGAGATGAGCCTTTAGTTCTTTTTGGTTGGAGTCTTCTTTGGTTTTCTTATAAGATTAATGTTTGCTCCAAGAAATGAATTTTGGAATATTACTTCCCTTTTAATTTCATTACAGAGCTGGAGAGGTAGCAGTATTAAATCTTCACTAAACTTGTTATAGAATCAGAAGTAACTCCATCAGAGCCTGTACTTTTCTCTGTTGGTAGATTTTTAATTATATATTGAATTTCCTTGACTAACATTAACTTATTTGGAATTTTTATATCTTCTTGATTCCACTTTTATAATTGATATGTATCTAGGGATCTTTCAATTTCTTCCGTATTTTTCATCTTATTAGAATATAGATTCTCAACATATGTATAGATGATCTTTGGGATTTCTCTAGGATCTGCTGTGATTTCCTCTTTTTATTTCTAATTGCATGAATTTGAGGCTTTTCTATACTTTTTTTGGATAAGATTAGCTAAAGGTATTCATTGTGTTAATCTTTCCAAGAACCAACTCTTCAATTCATTTAGTCTTTTTATTGTTTCTTTAGTCTCCATTGCATTAATTTCTGTTCTGATGTTTATAATTTCCTCCCTCATATGAGTTTTGGGCTTGACTCACTCTTATTTTTCTAGAAGTCTGAGGTTCAATGTTAGGTTGAATTTTGAGCCTGCTCTGTTTTTCTGATAGAGGTATTAATGCTATAAATTTCCCTCACAGGACTGCTTTCATTGTGTTCCATAACCTCAGGTATGTGGTATTGGAATTCATTTAATTGTAGAAACTCTCTAATTTCTTCATCTGTGTTTGTTTTGGAGAATGCTGTTTAATTTTCATGTTTTCGTGAATTTCTTGTGGTTTTCCTCAGTGCTTTACAATTTTATTGCACTGTGCACTTGCAAAACACATGAACTAAATTTAATTCCTTCACATTTACTAAAGCTTATTCTATGTGTCTATTTTGGAGAATGTTCTGCGTGTAGCTGAGAAAAATGTGTACTCTGATATTCTGAGGTGGAACACTATGCAAACATCTACTAAGTTCATTTATTCAAATGTAGTTTACTTCTAGTATTTCATTGTTGATGTTGACTAATTGATGGATGTATTGTGACAGTGGGTTATTAAGGAACCTCATTGCAATTGTATTAGCACTTATTTGATTTTTCATGGTTGATGGTATTCATTTTATGTAGTTGGTTGCACTGAAATTTGGTGCATTATATACTTATGACTGTTTTCTGTTCTTTTTGGATTGTTCTCTTTATATGGATGTTCTGAACATTTTATTTATTTATTTTAATTTTTATTATTTTGAAGGTAGCAAAATACAACAGAACAAGATGGAACAAAGCTAATCGAGACAGTGCAGTGAAATTGATATAGAAACCCTCAACAGGTTACTGGCGTAACAGTAATAGGTACCATAGTATATCCTGTTATCTTCACAACAGTTGTTCTTTCAATCAGGTATAGCCAAATCAAAGGAAATACAGGACATTCTACAACTTATCAAAACAGGATATTGAATAGAGCAATACTATTAATCAGAACAAAGCAAAACAGTGATAACAATATTTGCCTTCAAAGAGATGGTAGAAGGAAATCCCCCTATTTGCTACATTGCATATGGTCAACCTCTCAAGAGATGTCTAGATCTCTGGCTCTCACTTGCTAATGGGGGGTAGGGGGGATGTTTGATTCTCACTCTGCACGCCAGTAGGATCATGGGAGCCACTGAGTGATTCTTCTCCTGTCTCATGCCAGAGACTCTTATCAAGAGGGCTGGCAAATTGCCTTTGTGTGTTGCACCATGAGTCCCTGCATGGTCAGATCTCTGGAGCTGCATTTTGCTTCTTAATCCATTCTGCCAGTCTATTTTTTTGATTGAGACCATTAACATTGATGGTTATAACTGATATGTATTGATTTATCCTTGTTATGTTATTTTTTCTTTGGTTTAATTTGTTCCCATCTGTTTAATTGCTTGCCTTGCCTGCTGGATTCATTCTGTGGGGGCTCATGGAGTTTTAGTCCTTATCTCTGGCTAAAACGTCTGGCAGAACACTTTGAAATGCTGGATTGGTGTTCATGAATATCTGGAATCTTGACTATTAAAGACCTTTGGATTTTTTTAGCGTGGCTAACTGGAGTTTTATATGCTTCATTTATCTGTCTGTCAAATTCTTATTCCTTGTTTTGGGAGATTTCTGCTATTAATACCATGAACAGGAATTTTTTTATGTCTTTTCTTGATTTTCATTGATAGCCATCACTCTTATGTTATTGTTTGCATCATCTAGCAAATATTGAATTATTTGTGTGTGTGTGTGTTTCTTTTCTATTTTTAAGAAGTCTTTCCTTTCATGATCACTAACAGCAATCCTCTCTTCTATATCTGATATTCTATCCTCACTTTAGCATATACTTTCAATGGAATTTTTAATCTCCTGTATATCTGAATCAATACAGCCATTTAAGGAATGGGAAGT
The DNA here is from genome assembly GCA_004027455.1 of Hydrochoerus hydrochaeris. Classification (NCBI taxonomy): domain Eukaryota; kingdom Metazoa; phylum Chordata; class Mammalia; order Rodentia; family Hydrochaeridae; genus Hydrochoerus; species Hydrochoerus hydrochaeris. The sequence continues at coordinate 129,631 of PVLA01005536.1, forward strand.
TATATTCCTTGTCTTTGAAAGTAGATTAAATTATTCAGAATTCTTTTGCAAAGATAATTATATATATATATATATTCTTATGATGGCATATATAATTACATATATTCTCATGATGATGATTATATAAACAATTATATATATATAGTCTTATATATGTATTGATTATTTTGTTTCATTAGACTCATGGACAATTATTTTATACTTTGAGTATAACCAAATATTACTTTTTACTTTATTATTAAAATCTATCTAGTTTGTTTCACTAGGCATTGTTGCAGTCAGTTGTTTAAGGAATAGGTTTAATGCAGAACACATAATTTATAGGATTACATTTATAGTATTCACCAAAGAAGTCAAATGCAGAAGAGTTCAAAATTTTTGTCTGTATACTAAAGACTTTCAGAATCCGGCTGACACCCTGGATCCCAACACAATGTCCTCTATTTGTCCTTCCAGAGGCCAGGAGCCCACAATGTTCATGCAAGTCCATATTGAGTCTCTCCACCAGGACATCCTACAGGCCAATGGTGGAAGCTAGGAAGTCTACACCTGAGGGGTGAAGGATCTGTGCCAGCAGGCTGAGGGCTCTGTTCTGGAGTTACAAAGTGCTACTCTAGGTGAAGACTAGTGTTCTCCTGAAGAGGACGGTGTCATCCCTGGTGACAATGAGGACCTGAGATCCTCTGATGGTGAAAATGGACAAGTTCCTACCAGGGGAACTTAGTGATCTTCTCCAGGAAAACCAACAGCAAGCATGCTGCCCCTCCAAGTCTTCTTTTGTGTCATTTTTGTAACAATCCCCAAGCCTAGAACCATGCTGAATCAGTTCATCTGGGTGTTCCCACACAAGGTGAACATCAATTCGTTTACCATATGTGTACTTTTAGTTGACTTTTTGCATCCTTTTTTCATACTCTGTAAGAAAATATTTTTGTTTTAATACTTTCTTAATTTTTAGCAATATCAGATAGTCCAGGTTTATCTTGCATACTTTCCACCCTCATTTTAACATCAGAAAAATAAAAAAGAAATCCTAATTTAGTCTTTCCCTTTCATGGAGTATGGTATTAAAGTGAAACATCTGAGTGTTAAGTGGCTTATTTTTCCTAGGCATCTCAGTAGGTGAAGAATAATGCGTGTGTCAAACCCATGTTAATCCACACATCTACAAATGATTCTACATACAAAATTTCATATCCATCTTGAGGTGCACATGAGGGTACACCAAGATCTCTAGTTCTAATCTAACGAGTCGCCTACATTATTCTTGTCTTGTCCATTGCTTTTATATAAATTTTCAAGTGTGAGGGACCTGGATTTGATTCCATTTTCTGAACTTCATTTATTTAATTGTTCACACCCAGCAGGAATGTTACTGGATATCACCACAGTAAACAAAAACTGTGATCAACAAGCAGGTGAGGCTCGAATGCATTTGTACATTCATTACATGTATCAATATCTTTACTTCCCATCTTTTTCAGTGCAATTGTTTTATATATTTATTATACATCATTATATTTTAATCATAGTGTATTTAGCTCTGGAAATTTCCCAAATCTTATATCTTCTAAGCAATTTGGATGTATTATGATTTCATCTTCTTATACATAAATTTCCATAAGTTTTTATAAATTCATATCATATATCCACATGTAAAATTTTAGACATGCTAGTTTTACTGTCCTCCCAATCTCCTGTGCTTCTTCCATTCAGTTGTACCTTATGAACTATTAACCCCTGACAATCACTATTCAGCATAACTTTGTCTTCCCTAGATTGTGATATTAGAATTCTCAGCAAAACTCCCTCTCAGGCTGGCATCTTTCCCTTACTAAAGTGCTTTTAAGGTTCTCACATGTCTTTTCATGGCTAAAGAATTTAATTCTGAAAAATACTACCTGGTATGGATGTGCTACACTGTGTTTATCCTTTCTCTGCTGGAAGAAAATCTTGGTTACTCTGTTTCTTTTTATTATACACAAAGTTGCCCGACATACCTATATGTAAGATTTTATGTGGTTGTAAAACTCAATTGAGTAATTACCTCCAAGTGAGAATTCTGGATCTTATATTATGATTAACTTTGCGAGAACTACCAAAAATTCACTTGTAAATTTAGACCATATATATTTAATATCATTTGGATACAAATGTACCCCCAAAGTTGTATGTATTTTAAAGTTGATTGGATCATTGAGATACTAAGCTCATCAGTGCATTAATCCTGTGATAAATTCTTAAATTAAGTATTATTAGAAGTAATGGTAGTTTTAAGGATTCCCCTCTCTCTCTCTCTCTCTCTCTCTCCCTCCCTGCCTCCCTCCCTCCCTCCTTCCCTCATTTTCTTCCTCCCTCTCTCTTCCTGGCTGTCATGGCTTGAGTATCTTTTCCTTAACCAGGCCATTCCATCACCCTGTGTTTTCCTTGGAGCCAACAAATGATGTACTGAACCCACTGGAAACTGTGAACCAAATAAAGCTCTTCTGCTTTAAGTTTTAGTGTCAAACATTTTGTACCAATGACAATAATGTAACTAATTGCAGGAAATGACAATCCAAGCGAGGCTATAACCATGAGTGTACCCAGCCATGTGGTTCAGAAGCTTTGGGAACAGGTCTTAAGGAGGAGTTTGAAAAATTTGGAGATGTAAACTACATAAATTTGACAACACTGTGAGCAGTTCTTGATGTACAATATTAATCGGAACTCTAAAAGACCAAAGTACTGATAGGAATTCATATCTTCGAGGTCAGGCTCATGAAATTACAGATGGAAATAGTATTGGAAACTGGGCTACAGTCCATACATATTTCATTTTGTGACAGAATTTGTCTATCTTTAGCCTGTGTCCTAAGACACGAGGGGCTAAATTTAAATTCCTACAATTTGTTTGTGCACTCACCTCTGGAAGAAAATTATGCTTATTCTGTTTCTTTTGATTGTGGGCAAAATTACTGTAAATACATGTATGTAGTTTTTATGTTGACATAAGTCTTCAAATCACCTGTGTAACTACCTGCAAGTGAAACTATTAAACAAGGTTATGTTTATCCTGGCAAAAGCCACCAAAAATTCACTGGTAAATTTGGATCATACATATTTTTTATTGTTTTGATTTTAAAATGTCTTGTGTGAGGATGAATTTAAATGGTAGACTAATTAATGTGACTAAATAAATTTCAAAGATCAACCTGTGACACGGGCACTGCCTTCTGCTTTCAGTGAAATGTAAAGTAAGAAGAGGAGAAAGAAAAAGAGCTCAGTGATTTGAATGCTTTCCAATCCCATCAGAAAAGAAGTGCTTGAAGAATTAGACCCAGGTGAGCATGGTGGCTGAAAAGATATGCATTTTTTTAAAAACATCAAATACTTTACATCAAGACAATGTAAAGAAGTTTCCATGGCATCTCAGGAACTTGCCAGGTTCCACCTATCATAGGTACAGAGATATGTTGTAGTAAATTCATTTGAAATGCATTGAAAAGAATGCTCCTGGGTACCTTAGAGGTGCAGCCATTGTCCAAGGCGAGCTGGCTACCATCCAACTGGTGGCAGACCTTTAGTGAATCCACACTTTGCTGGTTTTCTCACATGAAGAACACAAGAGTTATGGGAGTTATTGAAACTTCCGCTCAAATTTCAGAAGACAACCTGGTAGGTCAGGGACAATTTTATTACAAGGTCATAATTCTAGTAAGGAGCCCCGGAGAGGGCCATGCATGAAGCAGTGAGAGTGAACTTAAAGGAACTGTGGAGATTCCAGGCAACTGGAGATGCTAGAAGCATGAAACATCTGCTACGAGAATGCAAAAGCGGTGAGCAGAACCAGCACAGGAGAGAGGCCATGTGTGCTGCACCAAGCAAGGCTCCGAAGGAGGAGCTGCATGTGCTGCCAGTAACTCATGTCTCATCACAAACTATCTTGTTGCAAATTGCAACTAGTGTTCATTTGGCCCTTCACATATGCACTCACTTTGTTTCATCATGATTTACTCTCTTAAAATCAAAGACAATCTCTCTGAGTAGCTTTCAGAAAATTAAAAAATAATTAAACTCTATATGTCCCTCCTGAACTATTACCTAGAAATGGAAATGAAGTCAAGTTTACATCATTAATTCATTAGAACCGAGAATAGCATCAGTCTCCTGGGTGGCACATGACTGCATGATGAACAGGTGAATTTACCCTCCTTTGTAAGAGTGAAGTCATGTCAGTGACGGGAAAATAGGTGGAAATTGAGACCATAGTGTTAAGTGATATGAGACTGACAAAGAAAGTTAAATATCGCATGGTTTCTTTCACAAAAGAAAACTAAAAGTCAAATACATAAAAAGGCAAAATGAAGTAAAGACAGAAGGGAAAAGAGATGGATTTTAGAAATGAGGGAGAAAATAAGGGGAGCAAAAAGAGAAAGGAATAAAAGTAGGGAGGTAAAGTGATTCAAAATAATTCAGTTATATGTACGTGCCAATCACCATACAAATAGAAATATTATGTATGGTAAACATATACTAAAATTTTTTAAAGGGTACTGAATAACTAGAAATTGATAATTGATTGGCAACCAATGTTGTATTTTATGTAATTACATAGAGAAAATCCTGGAAGGATATTCATATACATATTAATCATAGCTTATTTTAGGTACTCTTGTTCAAACATTTCATAATAAATGTATTATTTTATAGTCAAATTTAAAAATACACTAAGGTTTTAAAATTTAATTTGCACAATATTTATTAGAACTTGAAGCAAACTATTAGTTTTGACAGTATAATTCAAACTTCTTCACACATGAAATTAACTGTTTTATGAAACTTGGTGCCATTTGAGGTATCTCCACACTGATTTGCACAATGGTTGCACTGCTTTGTACTCCCACCAACCATGAAGAAGGGTTCCTTCTTTCCCACATCTCTCTGGCTTTTGTTATTGGGTGGTTTCTTGATGATAGCCCTTCTTTTTTGGGGTGAGATGGAATCTCAATGTTGTTTTAATTTGCATCTCTTGAATGACCATAGATGTTGAACCTTTTGTCATATATTTATTTTCCATTTGTATTTCTTTATTTGAAAAGTTAGTAAGATTAAAGCCCCATTCAACCCAGCTATTCCCCTCTGGGAATCTTCCCAGAAGATTTAAAAACAGCATACTACAGCATTATATGTGCACCCACATTTATAGCAGCACAATTTCCAATAGCTATATCCTGGAAACAATGCAAATATCCATCAGCCAAGAAATGGATAAAAAAAAAAGGTGTGGCATTTTTATACGATGGAGTTCAACTGAGCCATAAAGAAGGATAAATTTGAGAATTTTACAGGTAATTGGATGCAACTCGAAATCCTACTCATTAGTAAAATAAATCAGACTCAGTATTAAATTGTCTCCCTGATGTGAGAAATTGAAAGAATAAATAAGGTCTAAAATGTAAAATATATATTATGAAATAAGAAAAAATGTTAAAAAGGAGCTAGGATGGGGAAAAGGGAAAGGGAAAGAAGGGAAAAGGGGGAAAAAGAAGGTAGCTATACCACCGGCATCTCTTGGTTCATAGAAAAGGAAGGCTTGTGCTGATATCAGTTAGAGCAATTCTTATGTCCATAGATAATAATATGTAGTGTATTAGCTATTACTATTCTCCCATCATCTTGTTATGAAACCTTGTTTTAAAGTTTTTTCCATAAAGGAAAATTTTAAAAAAGAAATTTGGTGCTAGATAAAGATTGCCTTCAAACACAGAAGGCAGAGAAATGAGGCAGGTAATTTCCAAGCTTTTTTCTCAGGCAGACCCGGACCCCTGGCCTTTGCACTGCAGGACTCTGCTGGGCAGCAGCGGTCAGCATGGTGAATGTCACTCTGGGTCTTCAGCCAAGGCAGTTCCACGTTTCCAGAAGCAGCTGCTGCAGCACAGAGGACAGGCTGGCCTTGTCCAGCTCCAGCCTATCTGCAGGAAAACCAGAGTGGCAGTGCAAGTGATGTCCTTGACATCATTTAGCTTTGCAGCTAAAATTTGACATTGGCTGTGATTTTACAGCCCTCCTTCTTGTTTCTGGGTGTTTTCCAAGCTGAGTTTTGTAGTTTTTCCTATATTACTGTGAGTGACCAAGTATATACATGCATATATCTCCCTGGGACGTAAATCTCCCTAGACCAGTTCTGTTTGCAGTCAAGCACTGTAGCAGAGAACACATACAGTAAAGTGCAAATGAGATTTAGCCCATGGGAAATATATTTAGACTCAATATATGAATAGGAAATTCTACATAAGGAATCTAGATAAATGTGGAAGCATGTGAGCTAACTCCGGCTACTCTGCTTGTAAGTATATCATTGCTCCAACATTACAACATATAATTGAAAAGATCCTTCATGATGCTCAGAATTTAGTATGAACATAGTAATCAACATTAACTTTAATTTCAGTAAAAGTCTGAGCCAATTTTTTCCCTGCAAAATAACCAGGAAAAATGAAAATTTTCAGATTCTGGTTAATATCAGAGTTTAGCTGCAGAGCCAGTTTCTCAGGGACAGGTGTGGTACTAAAAGGGAGTCACCAGCCTAGTGTGACAGTGCGCAGCTATAATCCCAGCTCTCTGTGAGGCTGAGGCAGGAGAATGCAAGCTCAGGCCAACCTTGAACAATTGACTGACTTGGAAAGAACTTACCTCAAAATAAGAAATGGAAACTAGTGCTGTGGATGCACCTCAGTGGAAAGGCCTCAGACTCAATCCTCAGTATCATCACAGAAAAAGGAGAAGGGAACTAACTCCCTGCTTTCCAGATGTTGACATGGTGTGTTGCAGTGGATAAGATATTCCACAGAACTGTTGTCTCAAGCTTGTGAGAGGATGGAGAAAACCTTCAAGCCTTTACAATGTCATAGCTTTATATTTCACAAATTTAACCTTATGATAGTAAGTGTGATGCAAGCAGTAACTGCCTTAGCAATAAATACTTACGAAACCCGGTCATATTTCACATGAGGTGTCAAAATGCCTACATTTCTTAACATCAAGAGATGCATTCCCATTAAAACTTGAAAAAGTGAAGGCTCCAGTGAAAAACGTGATTTCAAATTCTCTTCCTACAACAACTGCATCTGAGAAAATACCTTGTTGAAAAACTATAGAAACCAAAGAAAACCACTCTTGTTGAACACAAAATAGACATGTTGAGAAAACGAAGGTAAGAATGAGAGGTAGACTAATAGCATCACCAATGCATGAGGCATTTACTTAACTTACCAAAGAAAAAGCAAGTTATATCAGTAAAACATGTTGACTAATTGTGTGTAGGTATGCTCTGAGAAAATGTGTTGAGGATGAAAAATGAAATTTAATAAGAATAGTCTAGTAATCAGCAAGAATTAGGTACTCTAACAGAAAAAAAGATTAACTTAACATGACACACATAACAAAGTTGATACTACACACCAGGCACTCTTTCAAGTGTTCATAAATGTATTTATTCTATAGTATTTACAAAAATTCTGAGATGTAGAATTATTATCTGTGACTTCTGAATGTAGAACTGAGACATAAAGATATTAGATAGGTTTTCCAGAGACACTTATAGAAAAAAAATGTAGATAGCCCTGGAATTTAAGCCAGTTTCTTAATTCTGCACCTAATTACTATACTGTGAGGCTAGAAAAGGATATGAAAACCTTATAGAAAATTATAACTCAGGATGGGACAATAATAAAACCTTTTTTCAATTAAAAATGCCAAAAGAGAGAGGGAGGGAGGGAGGGAAGGAGGGAGGGAGGGAGGGAGGGGGAGAGGGAGAGACAGAGAGAGAGAGAGAGAGAGAGAGAGAGAGAGAGAGAGAGAGAGAGAATCTCCAATATGAATTGAAAATATGCAGCATAGAATTCAAGTAACTGATAAAAACAGCCAGCTTTGGGGTCTCCTCTTAGTATACTTCACACAAAGGAGAAATATATCACCATTACAGTGCACTAATGAGAAGCATGGGGTAAATTACATACGAAACCACCCACACACACCGAGTAATTTAGGAAAATGCTAAATACTACAACATGATATAAATAAAATAGCTCTGTGAGGAATTTTGTGTATTTATTCAATAAATATTTTTAGAGTAGCCAGAATGTAGATGGACTTCCAGATACCTGAGATGTTTCAGTAAACTAAACAAATAAAAACCCCTGCAACACTGATTTAATAATGAAAACGTAGGAAATTAACCACACTATATTGCAATACAGATTTAAATACTGTGTGATTTTTGTTATGAGGAGATTGGGGAAAATGTAGATAACAATGAGGGAAATTCACATTGCCAAGATAAAACAAGAAACAATATGTGAACAAATCTTCAAGAAAATGATGAAATCAGTTGCAAAAATATACAGCAACATTTTGTGGTATTTTATGGCTGTGCAAAGATTCTCAGACAGAGGAGAATCTGGTGTACTCAGGAGCACGAACATAGCAGAACTGCAAGATGATGGAAAGGAGGGCTTCTGTGTCTAGGAGGAATGGGAACAGGAATTTCAGGATATTTTAACCAGCAACTCATTATCTCAGGATGTGCTTTTAAAAAACCATCTTCTAAAGCCCTTTCCAAGTACTTCAAGAGAGAAAGGATAACCCAAGGCCAGTTAAACAACTGTCCTACAGTAATGCAAGAAGAAGTAAAAGTTGCTGTGGTTCCAAAAACTAAGAAAAAATAAATAAATTAAGGAAGAAGGAATGAACAACTTGCAGCAAATGTCAGCTAGTAGCTAAAAAATATAAAAAGAAGTCCAGACAAAGTCCTTATTTTATTCATTGGATTGAATGAAATGGGCAACATGAACTTATGTGAGAAAGACAATTTGATTCGATGCTAAAAGTTAAATCCAGAAGAGATTCAAGAATAAGTGAAGAGAGGAAGTAGAGACAGTAGATACAGAACATTTCTTTAGAAAATTTGTAAAATTAAGTGGTAATTTATAAGATAGATATCAACAAGAGAAGCTTATTGTTTTGTGTGTGGAAGAGATGAAGAAATGTTTACGTAATAATGAGAATCACTAAACAAAAATGAAAAGTTTCATGTAGGAGAGAGAATGCAAAGGAGAACATTTACTGCCATGTAAAGAAACAGAATTGAGAAAGGATTATGAGAGTCCATTGGTTATCATAGCAAAAAAGATGACATTCTGACCCCAGTAAATGGTGAGATATCGTGTTGCAAATGTATGAAAGTTATCTCCCTAGGGCTTCAAATCCACAGTGAAGAAGAAACAATCTCGTTAACGAAAAGTATGTCTTCTGCATATGTGGGTTTCAGTGTTTTTACTTACGTGAGCATGAAGAAGGGTAATTGTGTCTCTACTGTTACGCTCAATTTCTTATGGTGAACATTCTGTTGGTGTCAAAATTATTGAACACTAATTTGTAGTAAGTTTTCTTCTCAGCATTATAAAATCTTACAAAAGTTCATTCTGTGAAATTTGATTAAAAGAATAAGAAAACTTGCAAAACATATTGTTTTGAAATTCTTTGTGTGTGATAATGTTTTTCCAGACTGTATCAAGAGAGATGATTGCTTTTTTGTTTGTAATGATTTGGATTTAGTTATATTCTAAATACAACCCAAAATACTTACTCTTAAATTTTACTTACACTCTGCCCATTATAATCTGCAGATTTTCATGATGTATAAAGAGGTTTGACACGACATTACCATTTTCATTTGAATTTTATGTAATGCATATATGGGTAGATAAAGATATAGAAATACACAATCCTTAGTACTTTATAATAGCAGTTATATTATTTATGACCAGCAGATACTATAAAATTGAAAAGGATGAATCTCCAAATACTTAAAAAATTTTCAAGATAAAATCAGATATTCTTGGAAATGACATAGCTGCAAGCAGTTATTGACATAAATGCAAGATAAATTTCACCTACTATGATTTAAAGTATGTCTTTTAAGCATAAAATGTAAAAGTAAAAGATATTTTTACTCTGCATCATTTACCAAAATATTTTCACATATATGTGCAACTTTTATTATTACAAAAATTTTTCAGTGTACATAAAAACTGAAACTAAATTTAACTTTGGAAAAAAAGGCTAAACATTTTATATAATTAATGTGTGCAATAACAATATTTTATATTTATTTATTTATGTTGAAACATTCGTGTGCATATTATTTTACACTGGCAATCTGGCACATGTTAATTTTAAATATAGGTGAACATATGACAAGAGAACTTGTCTCTTAAGTAAAGCTAATAGATGATAGTTGTGAAACAATTGTTCTCTTATTTATTCATGCAATCAGTCAAGAAATATTCTTTGGAAACTTACAGTATAATAGGACCAAAGATAAACATTGATTATAGTAAAAAGTATAAGGACAACAATGCCTAACCTTGAAGAGTATGTTTACTAACTGACATAATTTACTGGAATCTTTGCACCAATGCTGCACCAAGTTTTCAAATATTTTGACTCAAATACTACTAAAATTAGTGACTGTAAATGAGATTGTGGAGGCCATGCACCTTCTGATGCCAACACTTAATACATTCTTCATGAGTCTTGTAGGCATATGTTTGCAAACCCTAGTTTTATGCATGATTATAATGATTAATTACATTAGTATGTCTTTTAATAGTTCATAATTCCTATTTCTTTCTAAATATTAGAGTTTTTTGCACATTGCAAGTAATAATAAGAACTATCTAAATTATAAGCCAATTCCAAAATGTACATAGTAAGAAATAAAAGTAATGCCAGATGAACATATCTTGTTTTGTGCTTATAATTGTTATCTTTCTACAATTGAAATTATCTTCTAGGTCAAAAAAAATTTGAGAAATTCTAGACCTCTTTTGAATGAAACTTTGTAGGGCTAATTTTGATAGATCCTAAGAGATAAAGCCATAAGATTAGCTGCTGTACTTAAACAACTCACTTAGTGAATCTTTCCACATTCTTTGTTCACTGCAGGAGTTCAAACTGCAAAGAAAAGTACTGACATTTTCTGTATACTGAACAACACTGATTACCTGAAACCTGAGCAAGTCTAAACTCAGGTCTTAGACCATAAATGGCCCGACACTATAGGGTTCCTTCCTGGAAATGTACACATTCCCTCCAGTGTGTTTGGCACATGAGATTAAATAAGAAAATAGCTGTCACCTTGTGAAATGTAGGCTACTACAGTTGGCTATGTGATTCCCTGTCACGGATTGCAAAAAAAAAAAAAAAAAAAAGACATTAGGAGGGAAACTGATAAACAATTATGTTTTCTCGTTTGCTTTTCATAGAAACATGATGAGGTAGGTAATATTAAACAGATACTTTATTTGGACAAAAGAAAAACTTAGGAGTTAAATGCACTGTACGAAATAACATAGCTCTTTATAAGAGCTGCATGTAAAGTTTTGAAGTAAATAGTCTTTATGCTGCAACCCTTCATTACAAAGAAACAACTATATTTTAAGATGTTGTGGCAAAACAGAGACCATAGATCAGAAGATAGAAACTCCATGGTATATTCTACACATGGGGACACAATACTTGTGCACATTGGGACACAATATTTGCTTCAGATGAGACTCACATTTTCCTTGATCCGTGCAGCCATCTATAAATTTTTACAAACTTAGTCATTCTATATAGTTAAGGACAGTAAGAAGGTGATCTTATCTGCTACATAAATATGTATTCTGATTGGTTTAAGGTAGGGATGTGTATTTTTACTTTAAATATTATCCACCATAAGGAGCTGCTCAATACTCAGTTAATAGACTGATAAATTTGTGTTCTTTTCAAAACTAATCTCCCATGAACCAGCAGCCAAGTACCCAATGTGGAGAAAATCCCTTAATATTTGTTAGATATTTCCGGGTTGTCGATTTAAGTCTCTAAGAATGATTTTCCTCTAATGTCCTATCTACCAAGAAATCTTTTACTCCATCTCACTGTCCACATGTGGCTCGGCATTATTACATAAACAAGTGTATATAACCTGTAATAGAGCCTGATGTAGGAATTCTCACCATTTTCAAATTGAAGTGTCTTTTCTTAACCTTAAATTGCACATTATTGATCAATAATGTTTGGTATTTCTTAATATAGCTATAACTGAAAAGGCAAATAAAGCATGGTAGATTATGAATGTACTTTTTATAATGAAACATTACTGTAAAATGTTTTCCTTCAACTACCATCTAACACCATAAGAAATCAGTTTACTACATTGTGTGTGTGTGTGTGTGTGTGTGTGTGTGCGCGCGCCCCGGGGATTGAATTTATAACCTTGCCCTTGCCAGGCAGGTGCTTATGCTACTGCGCTAAATCCCCGGCCCAAATGCTTCATTCTTTACAATTGAGAATAACTGGTATTCAATTACAGGAAACATCACTTACTTTACCATTTAAATTAAATGTTGTCAAACCATAAAGACCACCATAGAGTAGAAAAATTGCAGAGTAATATTTGTCTTTACTTCTTTTACTAGCACTGGTTTATCCACTTCCGCGCATCACCTCGCATTCCACAGTCATATTTGTCTGATGTCACCAGCCAAGGACAGTTTTATCTTATTCACTGTTGTGTATTCTTCCTAGAAATATAATTTCTTAAACTTTTATTGAGTAGATTCTTTTTCATCATTTATACTTTTGTGATACACAAATTCTTACACACACTTTTTCTGATCAATGAGATTTATTTCCAGTGTTTAACTTTCATATTATTACTTATTGTTACCTTACACTTTTTGGTTTATTGTTTGTGTCCCAAACTTCATTTATATAAGGACACAGATATTTTGGATACAGACTCAAAAATTTTATTTAGTGTTGCAAATGATTGTTTAAGTCACTGTTGGATAATACATAGGTACTCCATACATGTTTGTTTAAAATATTGATAGAATATAATAAATTGAATATTTTGTACTTTCAAACTCAATTCATGAAATTCCAACCTGTTTAATAACATTAGGAGGTGGAGATTTTGGGAATATTAGCTTGTTAGGGTGGAGGTCTTACATCTGAGTTCAGGGCTTTTTAAATTTATTATTTATATGTGTGTATTACCTAACAGTAACATTTTTCATGAGGACTCAGTGCATGTACATAATGGATATTAACTATTTTTACCCCTTCTTTTACTTCTCCACTCACTTCATCTATTGGTCCCCTTAGCTTTTGTGCAAGTTCCATCTTTCAGTTGTTAGTATTTTTTCTCTTTCTGTTTTTAATTTAAGAGAAACCAAGCATGTGTGACTGGTGGATTTCAAGGTGCATTCATTTTCTTACAATGAGGTAATCATATGCTTTCTGATGCAGAGTACCATTCCAGAGTGTATAATTACCACCATTTCCTTCTCCATTAATCTGTTGCTGGACAAGTGACAGGCTGCTTTCAAGATTTGTCTAATAAAGTTTGCTGCTATAACCCTAGGGATGCACATCTCTAACATTTTCTAAGGTAACTGGAAGGAAAATAGCTAGGTCAAACAAAACCTCTGTTCGTAATTTTTAAGGCATGTCTGTACTGACTGCCTTAGTGATTATGCTAGCCTATCTCCATACCGAAAATGCACAAGGGTTTTCTTTTCACCACAGCCTCACCACAATTTGTTATTATTTAATTTCTTTATGATGGTCATTCTTTCTGGAGAAAGATGAAATCTGTGATTTTTTAACTTGCATTTCTCTAATGTTTATTTTCTTCATGTGTTTATTGGCCAATATTTTTTCTCCTAAAAAGTGTCTATTCATTTGCATTGCACATTTTTCAGTAAATCTTTTTGGGGGTTTTGCACAGCCTAGGCCTTAAGTTCTTTATATGTTGTAGATACTATGAATGTCTGAAGAATAGTTGTCATTTTTTCCATTCCGTAGGTTGTTGCATCACTCTCATTTTGTCACTCAGAAGTTTTTCTTTTGATATAATCCAATTTTTTGGTTTTCAATATCCTTTATTAGTATTCTCTTCAGAAAGTTCTTCCCTCTGCTTAGGTCTTCAGCAGTTTTTCCTATTTTATCTTACAGTAGATTGTTTCAGCTTTAATATTTACATTTTTAACCTACTTTTATTTTAGCTTAGTGCATAGTGAGAGATATGGGCATACATTCAGTTTTTGAATATGGATAACCAAATCTCCAAATTCCTTTTGTTAGACATATTATCTCTCCTCCAATGCCTATTTTCAGTGTGTGTTCCTTTGTCATAGATAAGAGAAAAAGTGCCTAAGGTTGTTTCTGCATCCAGTGTTCTAGTCTACTCTTCCACGTATATTTTCAT